>PVIH01011828.1:0-66935 GCA_004025045.1 Sigmodon hispidus | reverse complement strand
CCATGAGGAGCTGAGAAATATGTATATTCCTTTGTGTTTGGGTGGAAGCTTCTGTAGATATCTATTAAATCCATTTGCATCATAACCTCTTTTAGACTCCTTATTTCTCTGTTGAGACTCTGTCTGGTTGATCTATCCAGGGTTGAAAGTGGGGTATTGAAGTCTCCCACTATTAGGGTGTAAGAATTGATGTGGGATTTGAGCTTAGGCAGTGTTTGTTTTACATAAGTAGGTGCCCTTGTATTAGGGGCATAAATATTCAAGATTGAAATCTCTTCTTGACCAATTTTTCCTGTGATGAATAAGTAGTGACCATCTTGGTCCCTTTTAATTGCTTTTAGCTTAAAGTCTACTTTGTTAGATATTAGGATTGCAACCCCTGCTTGTTTCTTAGGACCATTTGACTGGAAAATCTTTTCCCAACCCTTTATTCTAAGCCTGTGTCTGTCCTTGCAGAAGAGGTGTGTTTCTTGTAGGCAACAGAAGGATGGCTTCTGTTGTTGTATCCATCTTGTTAGTGTGTGACATTTTATAGGAGAGTTGAGACCATTGATATTAAGGGAAATTAGTGACCATTGACTCATATTTCCTGCTATTTTTGTGGTAACTTGCTTTTATTTCCTTTCTCTGGGGTATTCTTCTGTGGAATTATTGATTGTTTGTGATTTCGTGGGTGTATCTGGGGTCCTTAGGTTGGAGTTTTCCCTCTAATACTCTCTGTAGTGCTGGATTGGTAGATAGATATTCTTTCAGTCTGACTTTGTCCTGAAATACCTTGTTTACTCCATCTATGGTGATTGAAAATTTTGCAGGGTATAGTTCTAGTTTGGCAGCCATGCTCTTTTAGCATCTGTATAACTTCTGACCAAACCCTTCTAGCTTTCATCGTTTCCATTGAATAGTGAGGTGTTATTCTGATGGGTCTGCCTTTATATGTGAGTTGGCCCTTTTCTTTTGCAGCTCTTAAAATTTTTTCTTTGTTCTATATGTTTTGTGGCTTGATTATAATGTGGCGCTCTGACTTTTTTTGGGGGTCATATCTATTTGGTGTTCTGTAAGCTTCTTGTATCTTTATAGGCATTTCCTTCTTCAGGTTATGGAAGTTTTATTCTATGATTTTATTGAAAACATTATCTGTGTCTTTGAGCTGGTATTCTTCTCCTTCTTCTATTCCTATTATTCTCAAATTACATCTTTTCATGGTGTCCCAGATTTCCTGAACATTTTGAGTTATGGCTTTTTTATCGGCGGGAGGGGGAAGGGACCTTGAATAAGGATATACAGGGATGGAAAAAAATTCAGAGGGAAAGCTGAACACAAAGTAAATATATGTGTAGCAGTCTTATTTGCATTATCACCCTTGATAAGTTATGCTTATGATTTTTATCTTCTTTATAGTTATTGTTAACTTATCAGCATTTTAGATTCATTTTACTGTTTTTCTTGATAAATACAAAATAAATAAAGAAGAAATCTATTATTGAGGCATTAGTTAGTTGCAGAAGACAGTTGTGTTGGGATTTTAGGTTGTTTCTGCTTTTGGATTGGAATTTCTACATTTGGAGTTAGTTGAGGGTTGGGGGTAGGTGTGGAAAATAACCTTGAGACTCCTTACTGGATTCTGGGGGAATCTTTACAAGTGTAGATATGGCCTCCAGGGCCCAGGGCCAGAGGCTGGCCAGATTGGGCAAGTTTGGACTGCATGATTAGGACTAGGGACCCTATATCACTCCAAATTGGGAGCTGAGTGAACCAGAAAAAATTTTGATTAACCAGTAAGAGCCTGAGGTGCCTTTATAGGTTAGGGGAAGGAACTGAGAGGATTCCGATTGTAGAAAAAAGGATAAAGAGGATAAGTGTTTGAGATTTAGAAGCTGGTTTTTTTCATTTCCTTTTTCTTTCCTTCTGCTTCTTTGTTTTTCTGTGTTATTTTTTTTTTTAAATTCAGTTTAAGTCTCCTTCCCATGGGATAGTACTGCTCACATTCAAGGTGAGTATTATATCCTTCAATTAAACCTCCTTGGAAAATTTTTTAAAGATATGTCCAAAGATATTCTCAAGTGATTCTAAATGAATAAGGATGTGTAACTTTCACAAGGCCACCCCTTGTTAAATTGACACCAAAATACATCCATTTAAATAGCATTCATCCTTTACTCCCCAATACCTCATCTCATTATTTTATAATGAAAAAAAAACACACTTATTTAATTTGTAAAAGACCCTCAAATCTTAACAGTTTTAACATTGTTCAAAAATCCAATTTCAAAGACCTATGGTTATCTCAAAAGTATGGGCTCCCATTAAATTAAAAAACAATAAATGAAATTACATACTTTTAATAAACAAAGGCACAAAATTAACATTCTTATTTGAAAAGCGTGAAATGAGGAGACAGCAAGGAATGATTAGATTAAACGAAGACTGAAGCTCAGCAAGCCAAACACTAAATTCTATAGGATTATATGCATCATGTAGGCATACAGTGGCATCTTTTGTGTTTCAGTGGGTTTGGGCAGTGCCATGCCTCCAGCTTTGTTAACCACCTCTCTTCATAGATTATCTTCACTAGTGCCTGAATTTTTTCTTTGTCAGATATCCTATGGTCTTGGCAACTCTAACATGATGGGGTCTCTTCTTCAACTTTATCTTCACAGAATAATGCAGTGGCCACTAAGAGAGTGCTAGTTCTGCCCCTTCTATGACACCATAGAAAAAATACTGTCATTTTTTTAATCTGAACTATGAGACAAAATAAAGCCTTATTTCCTTGAATTGTTTTAATGTTATTAATTTTTGAGAATTTTATACAGTTTTGATAATGCTCACATCTTAATCCTCTCAAATTTAGAATGATCTACTAAGTACATTACCTTTAACAAAAATTGATCTTCTCACAGTCACCATCAATTGCCTATTGTTCTTTAGCTAGGGCTGGTCTTCATGATCACTTCCAAGCTCCATGCTGGGAATTCATCTTTATTGATTTTATTTTTCCCCAAGTATATAATCAAATAGATAAGAAAAGTAACTATTATGCACATAGAAAAATAAAAATTTAAAAATAGAGCAGATTTGAATCAGAAATTAATCTAGAAAGAAATCAATGAAAGGATATCTATATTACTAATGAAAAACAATGAGAGATTTTCTATAGGAATATGCTCTTGTACTTTATAAATATTTGTCCCTCCTACTGATTTAATAAAACACTGATTGACCAGAAGGCAGACAAAATATGGGAGGGGTTACCAAACTAAGAAAACACTAGAAAGAGAAAGAGCAGAGTAGAGATGCCAGGCAGACACAGAGAAAATAAGGTGAAAATGCTGCTCTGAGAAAAGATACTAAACCACTTGGCTAATCATGGATTAGTTTAAGAGTAAAAGTTACCAAGTAATATGCCTGAGCCAAAGGTGAAACAGAATATATTTAATGTAAAACTTAGTGTGATTATTTGGGACTGCTGGTCCAGATCTCATGGCTAGGCTGAGCCAGAACCTCTTACTACAAATGATGTCCAATACAGGAAGCATGTACACTCACATAAAGCCTAAGAAAGCTTGAAAAGAGCCCAGAAACTGAGCCAAAACTAAGCTTCCTAGTTGTGTGCCTCAAGTGGGCTGTGGTACAGAGACACTTTGGCATGAAGGCTTGAGTTACAAATTGTTGGGCTTGCAGCATGCAGTATAAGCTGCAACAAGATTGGCTCCCAGTGTCTCACCAGAGCCTCAATGAGCTCTACATGAAGGATTTAAGATTTCTGTTTATATAGACAGAGAACAGAGTAAAAAATGGTTTCTTGGTCACAGCATTTTTTTGGGGGGAAGGTTGTGTTTACTAGTGGCAAGCAGAAGTGTGGCTCCTTTAATAAATATTTTCTTATTCAGAATTAGTGACAAAATATGTGTGATTCTTTTAAGAGTTCCTGTTGACAAACACTTAAATGGTGTTTATGAGCAGAGGGCAAGTGCTCTACTTGGTAGCAATGTGAGCCTTAAATTTCCTCAGAGTTGTGATGGTAAATGTGTTTCCTGCCATTAACTCCATCATGAAAGTAAGTTCTTACACAGCAAGGAACTTGGTGAAGCTGGTTGGAGTCAGCCATCATACCCAAGCCTTTAATTTTAGTGGATTAAAAGTTTGAATAGAAACAGAAAAGGAATAGAGGGAGCTGGTTGGAGTTAGCTGCCATAACCAAGCCTTTAACCCTATCTATACCTTATCAGATTAAAGGTGTGCTCAAAACCAGAAAAGATATAGAAATATACATTAAAGACAAATTTAGGCTAGAGAAAATACAGAGAACAAACCTCTAACAGGTTTACAGTTTATTTAAAAATATAGGTAGGCTTGGGAGAGAAAAAGAAAAAGGATAGAGAAGGTTCTTTAAAAGAGAAGTAAAGTTTATATATCTATATCTATATATGCCATGTAAAGATGGAAAGTACATAAAGAGTCTGTATACTATGTGTTATGTTGTTTTTGAATTGCTTGATTACTAAGGAAGGATCAAGAGCTGCTGAGAGACATTTGATTATAAATGCTGCTGGATTAATCCCATCTACACAGTTTGTAAATATAAATACAGAAAATGAGAGTTTTTAAATTCTTTCTGGGTTAAGAAAAAACAAGTTTGATTGAGGAAGACCCCTTGAAAAATCTCTGATGAAAATGGACGACCTAATAATCCAAAATTTCAGAGCACCTCTGTTGCAGTTTTCTCTGAGCTCTGCATCCAGAACAACTTCAAAGAGACTTGCTGAGATGACCTAGCCTTACAGACTACTACACTAAGAATTTGTCCATAATCCTAAATTTTCTTTGGGTCCCCATCAGATTACCTGTGCTCCCAATCAGCAGGAAGTAGTCTAGAGAACTACACCTACATTTCCAAAACATGGATTATGGATGTTTATCTTTATTTACAGTGTTGGTTACAGGTTATATATAAGGGTGAGAAAAAGCTAGACAACAGAAATTATATTTGAGATTCTTGTTTTAAAAAGAAAAAAGAGGAAATGCTATAGGATTATGCTCTTGTACTTTATAAATATTTGTTTCTCTTACTGGTTTAATAAAACACTGATTGGCTAGAAGGCAGACAGGAAGTATGGGTGGCGCTACCAGAATAAAAAAAAATAAACTTTGGAAAGACAAAGAGCAGAGCAGACATGCCAGGTAGACATAGAGAAGAAGATGAAAATGCTGCTCTGAGAAAAGGTATTAAGTCACTTGGATAGTCATAGGTTAGTTTAATAGTAAGAATTAGCAAGTAATATGCCTGAGCCCTAGGCCAAAGAGCATGTAGTTAATATAAGACTTTGTGTGATTATTTGGGACTGCTAGTCCAGATCTCAGAGCTATGCTGGGTCAGAAACTCTTACTACAGAAATCAGAATCCTATTATCAATAAAAAGATGTTTTGTACAATATAGTTTTGGATCAGAAAAACTGAGAAAAAATTGTTAGTCAATCTCTTTTCTAAAATGATAAAGGTAGCTAGGTTTGGATCTCTGAGTTGGAAATCAGCCTAGTCTACAAAGCTAGGTCTAGAACAGGTAGGGCTACACCAAAATCAAATCTGTTCTACAGTTAAAAAAAATATGATATCAGACAGAAATGTAGCACTACTAAAAGAAGTGAATATTGGTAGTCTACCCTCATCAGGTGAGTATTTCCTTCCAGCCTAAACTTCCCAAGTAATGTTCTAAAGAGCACACTGAGAAATTCATCTTCTATGTGAATATTCTAGGCAAGTTGATAATGATAATCAACCACCTCAATACGTAACACACTGCCCATTTTACTGGTTGAAATCTTTCTTGTCATCTTGTTTTTTAAAATTCAATATTGTTTAACTTGAGCGTGACCTGTAAGTTATTTTTTTGTTGTTGTTGTGTTTTAGGTATTTCTTGAATCTAGGCTTTTATATATTCCATTAAGTTTAGAATTCTTCTGGTTACCATTTCTTGCACTTACCTCTTCCCTTTATATGTTTTTTTTTTTTTCATTTTTCTTTCCTTCCTTTGACATTTGAATCTCTCATACTGGAATAATGTTTTAAGACCTTTTTTAAAAAATCATTTTATATACCAACCAACCATAGATCCTTATCTTATCTTTTCTACTCCTTTCAAGTCTCTTACCTCCATCTCCTCCTCCAATAGGGCAAGACCTCTCAAGGGGAGTCAACAAAGCATGGCACATTCAGTTGAGGCAGGACCAAGCCCCTCCCACCTGCATCAAGGTTATGCACCAGTGATAAATACTGATTTCACTGCCCAGGTTCACTTAAACAGACCAAGCTACACAACTGTCTTCCTTATGCAGAGTGCCTAGTCTGGTCTCATGCAGACTCCATAGCTATTGATCTAAAGTTTGTGAGTTCCAACTAGCTTAGTTCAGTTGTCTCTGTATATTCCCCCATCATGATCTTGACCCCCTCATGTTTATATATATTCCCTCTTTTCCACTGGACTTTCAGAGCTTGACCTGATGCTTGGGTGTGGATCTTTGCACCTGCTTTCATAAGTTTCTGGATGAAGGCTCCATGTTGACAGAATATTCACCATTCTGGTTACCAGGGTAGGCCAATTCAGGCACCCTTTCCACTATTCCTAATAATTTAAGCTGGGATCACACTGGATTATTTTTACAAATATGCTGTACCACAACTCTTAGTCTGTTATTTTCCACACTTTCTCCTTTTTTCTCCTATTTTTTGGACTTAGTTTTTGAAACTTCCATTGGATTTTCATTTTTATTACTTGTTTCTTGAGCTTGAATCTGTTGATGAGCCTATCAGAGACAATCTTCAACTCTGCCACTGCCATTTTCATCTATGTCATTTCACTTTGATATATTTTCTTATAGTATTCATTTTTCTGTAGAATCCATTTTTAATACAAATTGTCTACATTTTTCACTCTAAAATATTAATTATAGTTTTATTACATTTCTCTGATATTTCAAACTTCATTTATATTTAAATCTGCTACTATTAACTGACTTTATTCTACATTGTATTTCCTACCTTATACCTTTTTCATGAGTCTTAAAGTTCTGCTTAGAACCTATACATATTTATTGTACTTTTAATTATATAAATGCTTTTAAATGCACATGACTTTTGTTTTTTACTAAGTTGAATCACTCTCTTCAAAAGTTGATCTAAGTTAACATTTTTTTCTTGCTATAGTTACCCTGATGCCCTGCAAGTTTCAAATTCTCTTAAATATAAATTTATATTTAGTGTCAAAGGCTGAGTTATTGGGAAGATATTATCAATATGTTTGCTTTGCATGCACCTAGTTTTAATGTTTGTAAATATGTCTTTGTATTATCTAACTGATCCTCCAACACCTGGCCACAGGTTCAATTTCACCTGGTGGTTGCTTTTCTGCTTAAGGAGTTACAAACTCTAACTCTCTAGTGTATGCTTATATAATTCACTGATCAGATTTCAGCTCATTAGGATACTTATCTAGTATTTTTTTTATCATTTTTTGGAAACTTATCAATGTTATATGACCAATTCAGAATCCAGGTGTTTGGTAGCATGTAGGCATTTTGAATATTTAACTTATTTCAAATTTCAGAGATCTTAGTAATATATTTTGTAATACTTATATACTCACTTACAAAGGTATACATACATTCCTCTAATGATTACATAATTTTAGATTTTTAGGAATTTAAATTTAAAAAATTTACTATAGCATATAGAATGACTATTCTCAATTCCTGGTGACTTTACATTCTATATAGTGATTATCATTGTGTTAATTCCATATAAACTTGTATCAGCATATAATTTAAGATTTATTTCTAAAAGATAAATTGGTAGATTGAAAGCATCTTGCTAAGTTTTGGTACCCTTTTCAGACAGACAGGCACACAAACACAAACACACACGTGGTCTATTCATTTGCTTTTATGCATTTGAATATTTTGTCCACATGTATATATGTATGCCACATAGTTGGCACCTACCCACAGAGGGCCGAAGAGGGAGTTGGATCCCTTAGAACTAGAGTTATGGATGTTTGTGAGTTAACTTGTGAGTGCTGATAACTGAACCTGGGTCTTCTTCAAGTGCTTTTAATCACTTAGGTATGCATCTCTTTAGTCTTGCTACCTGAAACATTTTCTAAGAAAACAAGAAGTATTGATAGTTTAGCACAATGGTCTTAGTCTTGTCTCTGCCATGTATTTTATGTCTGATTTTAGATACAATTAGTAATCTACCCCATTTGTTCTTTTGTTTATTTTATACATAAACTTGGAGACTCTGAGGTATAATTATATATCACCACAGAATATTACATTTTATTCTGAACATGGCAAAGTGGGTCTGATATGTGATGCTTTGGAATTCTGCTTTTGGTTCCTATGAGACCAGCTATTTTTTCATTTTCTTGTGTATGATTCAGGTACCAGACATAAAATGTCTTCTAGCAGACATAAAATGTCTTCTGGATCTGAGGTTTCCTGGCTTATTATTCCATCTATTTTTTGAGTTGCCTGACTTTATAGCATTTGAATTCTAAGCATGACTGTTAGAGTCACTTTCCTAATATATCTACTACAGAATAACTGTAATTATTTAGACTAAAGTCAAATAAAAGCAGGCCTGTTGCTGCTTTCTTTAATCTCCCCCAATTCTACTTTTAATTAGCAATGCTTTAGTTTTAATTACAGATTTAATTCTGGTGAAATGGTAAAAAAAATTGTCTGTTCACTGTTTATTATTTTGAACTTAAGTAGCTAAGACTATTTCTTATTTGTCATCTGTCATTTGGTCTTTGGAGAGAGTGTCTACAACCAATGTACTGACCATATTCTGAGAACTGTTTCTATCTTTATCCCACCAATTTCCAATTCCAACATCCTCTTTTATACTTAGTATATTCTATAGTCATATATATTTTGTCTGAACACTATTTCCATCTTTAAAAGGTCTTTTAAACTTTTGTGAGAAACTCTAATTAACTCAGGTATAAGAATGAGCCTCTTAGTTTAATCAGACTTTCTCAAAATAGCCACTGAGGCAAACTGACTCACTATCCCATGTGTCTGATTATCTCTCATGGAAGTTTTGAAATTCACTCAATTTGCATCTATGTTAAGAATTTCCACATCTCTAAAGTTCTACTTTCCTCACCACTGAAACACTTTGAAAGCTTCCTCCTCAAGTAATTGTTTTCCTATTAACTATGGATAAAAGACTCTCTTTTATCATTACAGGAAAAGTACTTGTATTTTATCTGTAATGAGAAAACAATGAAACTTTATCAAAATACCTTCAAGTAAGCCTAAGCTTGTGATAATTTTTCCAGCACCAAGCTGAAGTTAAAATATAACAACTTTGAAAATAAATTTGCTGGTAAATAAACATACCTCACATTTCAGAATATAGACATGTTTGAATATAGGCTCAGACTCTCCATGCCCAGTTTCAAAAGACTTTACACTAAATTCTTTTTATTTTACAAGGAAATATTTGTTAAAGCAACAGACCATATTTCAGACTGTTTTGCCATATTTCTATAATATAGTACAAGTTCCATGGACTTTACAATTCATCCCTACACTAAGTCTTCCCCACTAGCAAAATCATTCAGTAACTTGCATATGTAGATGCTGTGGTCCATCTCTAAAATTTGCCTTTAGACCAATGCCTAGTTATCTCCCATTTTTGGGGAACTCAGTGGTTGATGGGTCTCCAATGAATCCTTTCTGAAACTAAACTCTTTACTGACTCATTATTATTAGACTCATCTGCTCTTCTTTTGTTTCTGTTTCTGTGATAAAATGCTCTAACAAAAATAACTTTGGAGAGAAAGAAGTTTCTTTCAGCTTCTAATTCTAGCTTATCATTTATCCCAGCAGACAAGGTACAGTGACAGGAGCTTGTAACATCCAGCGATGTTGTGCCTGTTAACCAAGGGCAGAGAAACATGAATACACACATACTTAGTATATAGTTAGCTTTCTGTACTCTCAGAAAGTCCATGGTTCATAAGTAGGGAATGGTTCTACCCAGTTTCAGTCTAAGTCTTCTGACATTGATTACTATAGCCATGATAATCTCCCAAAGACAGGCCATCGTAATCTAGACAATCATTCCTTATAGCTTTCTTTCCAATTAGTTTTAAGTTGTGAGTACATGAGTCACAGGATATGGAGAAGTCAATCTGGTACAAGATAAAAGTTTGATTTTTACTGGCTAATTTCTATAATGTTAAAAGTTTTGATTCATACTTTTCAAGGGAGAAAACTAGTCTTTTTTTCATTTTGCTTGCTTTTTATGGATTTCTCAGCCTGCTTTCTTTATATGTATATATATATATGTATATGTATATATATTATTTGATGATTTTACATCATGCACCCCATCAAACTCAGTTATCAGTCCTCTCAGATTTATACTCACACTTATGATCTCCTCATTTACAAAATCACCCATTCATGCTGCTCATATACTTATTGGAGTATAATTAAACTCTTTGTGGCCAGACCCTAAAGAAAACAAGTCTTTCTTCACTCATACCTCTGCCAGAGGCCATTAACGCAGAAGTGAGGCACTGAGTCATTTAGCTATGGTCTAGCTTCGAGCTCTTGTATACAATGACATCTTTTTTTTTTTTTTTGATTTTTTAAAATCTACTAATGAGTGAGTGCATCCCCTGCTTCTCTTTCTGGGTTTATGATACCTCGTTCTGGAGAGTATTCTCCAAATCCATCCATTTGCCTGCAAATTCTAGGATATCAATTTTTCTTATTGCTGAGTAGTACTCCATTATGTAGATGTAGCACAGTTTGGTGAGGGGAATCTAGGTTGTTTCCAGGTTCTTGTTATTATGAGTAATTGTGCTATGAACC
Organism: Sigmodon hispidus; assembly: GCA_004025045.1. NCBI lineage: Eukaryota > Metazoa > Chordata > Mammalia > Rodentia > Cricetidae > Sigmodon > Sigmodon hispidus. Next base: position 56,048 of record PVIH01011828.1, on the reverse strand, counting down.
TAGTTTGGCTAAAGTTTTTGGAGTGCAAATGTGTGTCTTTAGGGCATATGCCTAAAATGCTGGATCCTTGTAAGGTATTGCTGGATTCTTGGGGAGATTGATTCCCAGTTTTCTGAGAAACTGCCACACTGCTTTCCAGAGTAGCTGAAAAAGTTTACACTCCCACCAACAATGGAAGGGTGTTTCCCTCACCAAGCATCCTCACCAGCATAGGCTGTCATCTGTGTTTTTGATCTTAGCCATTCTGACAGGTGTCAGGTAGTATCTCAAAGTTGTTTTGATTTGCATTTCTCTGTTGGCTAAAGATGTTGAGCAATTTTTCAAGTGCCTTTCAGTCATTTGTATTTCTTCTGCTGAGACGTCTCTTTTTAGTTCTAAAGCTCATTTTTTAATTGGATTATTAAGGATTTTGAGTTCTAGTTTCTTGATTTCTCTATATATTTTAGAGATAAATCCTGTCACTTGTATGGTTGGTAATTTTTTTTCCCATTCTGTAGGCTCTTGTTTTGTCTCATTGACTGTGTTCTTTGGCTTACAGAAGCTTCTCAGTTTCAGGAGGTCCCACTTTTTGATTGCTAATCTTAGTGTCTGTGCTACTGGTGTTATATTGAGGAAGTGGTCACCTGTGCCAATGTTTTGGAGAGTATTTCCCACTTTCTTTTCTATCAAGTTCAGTGTAGTTGGGTTTATGTTGACATCTTTGATTCACTTGGATTTTAGTTTTGTGCAAGAAGATAGGTTTGGGTCTATTTGCATTTTTGTAAACACTACCATCCAGTTATGCCAACATCATTTGGTGAAGACACACTCATAATTCCATGGAATATTTTTGGCTCCTTTGTCAAAAATCAGGTGCTCATAGGTGTATGGGGGTGTGTCAGAGTCTTCAATATAATTCCATTGATCAACAATCTATATTTATGCTAGTACCAAGCTGTTTTTATTACTGTGGCTCTATAGTATAATTTGAAGTCAGGGATGGTGATGCCTCCTGAGGTTCTTTTGTTGAGAAAAATTGTTTTGGCAATTGTGGCTTTCCTATTATTCCAAATAAACTTGAGTATTGTTCTTTCAAGGTCTGTAAAAAATTGTGTGGGGATTTTGATGAGAATTGCACTGAATCTATAGATTGTTTTTGGTGAGATTGCCATTTTCACTACGTTGATCCTCCTTATCCAGGAACATGGAAGATCTTTCCGTTTTCTTATATTCTCTTCAATTTCTTTCTTCAGAGATTTAGAGTTTTTGTCTAACAGATCTGATACTTCTTTGGTTGTAGTTATACTGAGGTATTTAATGCTATTTGCAGCTATTATAAAAGGTGATGTTTCCCTTATTTCTTTTTCATCCCTTTTATCTTTAGTGTATAGGAGGGCTACTGATTTGTTTGAGTTAATCTTGTATTCTATTATACTACTGAAGGTGTGTATCAGCTGTAGAATTTCCCTGGTAGAATTTTGTGGATCACCTATGTATACAATCATGTCACTTGCAAATAGAGTTTCACTATTTTTCCCCCAATTTGTATCCCCTTAATCTCCTTTCATTCTCTTATTTCTTTATGTTGAATATATCCTTGTCTAGTTCCTGATTTTAGTGGAGTTGCTTTGAGTTTCTCTCTAGTTTGATGTTGTCCATCTGCTTTTTGTCAATTGCCTTGATTATATTTAGGTATTTTCCCTGTATTCCTGATCTCCCCAGGACTTTTATCATAAAGGAGTGCTGTATTTTATCAAAGGCTTTTTCAGCATCTAAGGACATGTTTTTTTTTCCTTCAATTTGTTTATATGATGGATGACATTTACAGCTTTCTGTACGTTGAACCATTCATTTCTGGGATGAAGCATACTCGATCATGGTGAAGGACTTTTTTGTATGTTGTTGGATTCTGTATGCCAGAATTTTGTTGAGACTTTTTGCATCAATATTCATGAGGGAATTTGGTCTCTAGTTCTCTTTCTTTGTTTCATCTTTGAGTTGCTTAAGTATCAGGGTTATTGTGGCCTCATAAAAAGAGTTTGGCAATATTCCTTTGGTTTCTACTGTATGGAACAGTTTGAGGAGTATTGGTTTTAGCTCTTCTTTGAATGTCTGGGAGAACTCTGCACTGAAACCATCTGGACCTGGGCTTTTTTTCATTTGGAAGACTTTTAATGACAGCTTCAATTTCCTTTGGTGTTATAGGACAGTTTAGGACTTTAATCTGATCTTGATTTAATTTTCATAAATGGTACCTGTCCAGAAAGCTGTCTATTTCTTTTAGGTTTTCCATTTTTGTGGAGTATAGAGTTTCAAAGTATGACCTGATAATTCTCTGGATTTCCTGGGGGTCTGTTATGTTACCCTTTTCATTTCTGATTTTGTTGATTTGGATACTGTCTCTCAGATTTTTGTTTAGTTTGGATATGGGTTTATCTATCTTGTTGACTTTCTTAAAGAACCAACTCTTTGATTCATTGATTCTTTGTATTGTTCTTTTTGTTTCAAATTGTGTTGATTTCAGAACAATTGTGTTTGATTATTTCCTGTTGTCTACTCCCTCTAGGTAAGTTTGCTTCTAATTGTTGAAGGACTTTCAGTTGTGTTGATAGTTCTCTTGTGTGGGATTTCTCTAGTCATTTCACATAGACATCTAGTGCTATGAATTTTCCTTTTAAGATTGTTTTCATTGAATCCCATAAGTTTGGTTATGTTGTGGATTCATTTTCATTAAATTCTAGGATGTCTTTGATTTCTTTCTTAATTTCCTTCTTGACCCAGAAGTAGTTCATTGAGTGATGTTTAGTTTCAGTGAGTTGGTAGGCTTTCTGTGATTTTTGATCTTGTTGTACTCTAACTTTAGACCATGGTGATCTCATATGGTACGAGGAGTTATACCCATTTTTTGTTCCTGTTGCTATTTGCTTTATGATCTATTATGTGGTCAATTTTAGAGAAAGTTCCATGGGGTGCTGAGAAATACATATATTCTTTTTTTGGGGGGTGGAGGATTTGGTATATATCTATTAAATCCATTTTGCGTTATTCAGACCCTGACCTCCACCTGAATACACTTTAATAGGAAAAGTTCATCCAATAGACAGATGAATTTTGTCAACAAAACAGAACAACATGGCTCTATGCTGTGTAATGGACAGCTTAAGTTTGAGAATTAAGATAAGAAGAGATGAGGGTTAAGATTTCTGTTTAATCACTTATTTTTCTGGAGTTCAGGTTCACAGTCAAGACTGAAATCACATAGTAGCTTTGCATTTGACAGATTCTTGATATGCATCCCACATTGAACTTCAATTTCAGGTCTTCCCACCTTGTTCTTCCAGAGCCAGGATGATAGCACCAGGAAAGTATGCCCAGCAAGAAAGCACTTTTCTTTTGATACAATACTTCTTAATATTTTAAAATATGTATTTTTGAATTTAAAGACAAAATTTTAAGGCCTCTATTATTATTATTTATTTTTATTTAAGATTATTTTGTACTTATTTTGCATACCAACCACAGATCTCCTCCCATATCTCCTCCCCTCCCAACCTTCTCTTTCTCACTCATACCCTGTCCCCTCCTTTGAAAAGGTAGGGTCTCCTATGGGGAAATCAGCAAAGATGGATACATTCAGTTAAGCAGACCAAGCACCACCCCCCTCCAGCTTCAAGCCTGAGCAAGATATCCAACCATAGGTAACGGGCTCCAAAAAGCCAGCTGATGCACCAGTGATAGATTTTGTTCCCATTACCAGGTGGAAGAGTCCCTATTATATGCTGGCAAATGGGCAGTGATCTAAACTATCACTTTCCTTCAATTTTATTTATCTTCATATGCTGAAATACAAATAGAGTTAAGAAATATGAAGATTATGTTTCATTGTGCTCACTTTTAGACTGACCCTCTCTATCTATCTCTGTCAGTTACATGTCATGGGTCTACATGGGAAGCTACAGGTATGCAGGACAGAGGATGCTTTCTGTATGATTTACATAATTTGCAAAATTTGCAAGATATTTTATAAGCAGTCTAGATGCCTTTGAAATAATGACATTTCCTTTTGAAGGAAACTTTATAACTAAGATATCTTGTGAATCAATTAGACAGCTAACATTATTTTATCAATTTAGCTCCTGGTCAGATCATATGTACATACAATTTATATAATATATGATATACATGATAGAAACATAAGCAAAGAATGGAAACGATAGCAGTCCAAATGAGATAGTGCCCATGTGACTACTTTCTTGTTTTAAGATAATAATGGAATTTTGAGAAAAGCATGACAAAGAAAGAAAAGAAACGATTGAAGATCACCCCCTGGAAATGCAGTCAGAAACCTGGGTGGGGTTTGCCCCTGGGTGGGGCAAAGCATCATCCTTGGGTAAAGCTTTTTTTTTCTTCCTTTTATAGATATAGTTTTATTGGAGATAAAACCTTATTTACATGCAAATATTTTAGAGGAACTTTGTCATTTCATTGCATTGACTTGCTAATTATTTCTAATTCAAGCCCCTAAATAATTTGTAAGATATTTCATAAATAGTTTAGCTGTTGTTGAAGTATTGGCATGTCTTTTTGGAAGGGGTTATATAGTTAAAATACTGTATAAATTAACCATGCAGCTAACATTGTTGTACCTGTTTTAGCTTCTGATCACATAATATGTATGTATATGTATATATATATATATATATATATATGCATTTTTGTGTAATCCATGAAAGAATCACAAATAAGCAAAGAATGGAAAGAACAGCAGTCAAAATGAGATTATATTTATTTTAATTTTATATCTATACTGTAAATACAAGTGTATATGCAAGCATCTGCATATGTATAAATTTTTTCACCTAAAAAGAAGACTGACCTTCTAAAATGTGTTCATTCTTTTGGTTTGATTTTCCCCATCATGATTAAATGTTTAAGATGCATTGCATAAAAATCAATTCTAAGTCCTTACACATTCCCTATAGCACTACGTTTAAGTTTACAAATCCCAATTAAAGTTAAATTCTATGGTTCAAACTGCTGTTATAAGGATCATTTTCTGTCACCCAAGTGTTGGTGGGTCATTTCTATTAAAGACTGAGTTAGCCATCTAGGCTTTGCAAATGAAGTAGCAGCAGGTGAGCGAGGCTTGTGGCATTGTAATTTCTGTGTGTGTGTGTGTGTGTGTGTGTGTGTGTGTGTGTGTGTGTGTGTGCGCATGTTTATTCTGGTGCATCTGCACATGTGTATGCCTGCATGTCAGAACACAACATCTGGTGATATTCTTCATGCTGTTTGCCTTGAGTTTTGAGACAGCATTGCTCAGTAACCTGAAACTCACCACGCAGGCTAGACTGTCTAATCTATAAGTCCTTGGTGCCTGCCTGACTTGCCTCCTTAGCACTGGGGTTACAAGAATATACCACCAGGCTTATATTTCTGGAGTTTCTGGAGTTCAAACTCAGATACTTATGCTTCCAAGAAGTTTATTAATCAAGCTATCTCATGAGCCCTGAAAATATAATTTCTTACTTATTTTTGCTGAGTTTCTTTATTGGCAAAACACTTGACTCACAAAAGTAAAGGAAGATACTGACAGGTAAGAATCATCATGATTTTATTCACCACTGGCCTGGTCTTGGATTTAAAGCAACATGATTTATGTAAATAGACTATTTTCTAAGTCTCTTGGTACCCTTTCAGTTCCCAGTCATCTAATATTTAATACTTTCTATTTTTATGGTGTGTGTGTGTGTGTGTGTGTGTGTGTGTGTGTGTGTGTGTGTGTGTGTGAGAGAGAGAGAGAGAGAGAGAGAGAGAGAGAGAGAGAGAGAGAGAGAGAGAAATGTATGTGTGCTAGATGTAAGTCAGGGAACTGCCTCAGATGCTGGTCTTTGCCTTTCAACTTCTTTGAGACAGTCTCTACTTACCCCAGGAATTCTCTTGTTTCTGTCTGCCATTTTCCTGTATGTAGGAGTACAAGGATTATGTTTTTATGTGGGTTATGGGGATCTAAACTCTGGTTATTAGGCTTGCTAATCACTTTACTTATAAAGTCTAGCTTCACTGAACTATTTTAAAATCAAATTTAAAAGAGCTATTACTAATGAGAAATGCATTCTCTTTTATTTCAAAGTATTTTTGATGGTTGCTTAAAAAATAAACATGGTATCTCAAAAAGAAAATTATAAAAATTTAGATATTGTCATGTTGGAGACGATTTGACTTTGAAATTATTTGTGATTGATTAAAAATGTCTGGTCATTCTTGAAAGTCAAGTGTGTATGAGAGGGTGGAACATGTAGTCTACTACTCCAGCCTTCTTTATTTGATGTTTATATAGGAAACAGAATTAGAAGGAGCCTGGTTGATTAGTGGTCCAGGGGATCCAGCATGCTTTGAATCAACAATAAGGATTCCTTCAAGAGACATATCAACCTCATTGGGGCAATGCTACAGTGATCTTATAAAAAGCAACCTGTTATCCAAGAAGTTCTCTTCTTTTTCAGATTCTGTTATGAAATTTCATCCTGTTAACAATTATAAGGAATTCTGCTCAAGTACTTGGGCTCAGGGACTAGACTCAAATACCTGGAGGAAGGTTCTCCAAAACAGCTAATCTTCATTGTGAATTTGTATGGATTGAGAGATGCCCAGGGACTTTTTAAAGCCCTTCTTTGGGTGTGCCTTTCATGGTTTTTCAAGATGATTAGATCCTGAGTGGATTAAGCCCTTGATGGATTAGTAATATGATGGTATTATTTACAGATTGTAAAATTCAAATGCAGCAAATATACCCTCTCAAGAAAATTCAGTGACTGAGTGAGTAGATGCCAAGAAACAAGAAAAGGACTCATGGGGCATGTGAGCACAAAGCTTTAGGGATGGTGGTAAGGAAGGTAATAACATGAATATACAAGGGATATGAAAGTGGGTGGGGTGATAGGGGAGAGCCTGGAAAGGGATATGGGAAAGAGGAAGAGCTTGGGATTAGTTAGGGTTAATCAAAACCTAATAGATCTAAATAAATATCATTGAGAAGTCAATTTTCTAAGAAATAAAATTAAAATAAAGAAAAACAATCTGACAATAAGGAAGAAATATATAGAGGGTTGTATACTGTTCTGTATTTCCCAGTAAACTTATGGGATCCTGCAGATTTCTGCTCATCTAACACTTTGGGAATTTAGCCCTTGTAGGATACTGTGGTAGAATGTTTTCTGTATGATGTAAATAAAGAACTGTCTGGCCCATGCATGGCACAGAGGAAGTGGGTGGAGAATCAGAGGCAGCCAGGTAGGAGAAGGAGGGTGGAGTTAGTCACTCTTGATCTGGCCCCTGAAGAAGACAGACATGTAAGAAACCAGGTGAGGCACGGCCTGGGCCACATGGTGGGTAAAATAATAAAAATAGGTTAAACCAAGATAAAAGAGCTAGCTAGTAATGGGCATAAGACATGGGTCAAACAGTTTAATAGATATAAGCATGTGATTCATTTCTTTAGGAGACAAAAGCCACGGCGTGAACCAAGTTCCAACAGCCGCCCCGGGCCGCACCAGGCACAAACCTCCTGGACCCAAAACGGGACAGGAAAAACATACTACAACAGGATGCCTCCCAAAATTTTAGACTTTGAGATTTTCCTATGAATCTCTACACATAGCAAAAGAGGAAACCCAAATTAACTACACATTTTGATAAACTTTTCATTGGAAAAATAATTATTCCTTGTCATCTCCATGTTAATTATATAAGATATAGAAAAGCACTGCTTTTAAGAACTATAATGAAACAACAGGCCATACTTCAAATAAAAAACAGAAATGGCATCTTTCAAATATTGATAAAGACTTTAGTGAAGATATGGAACTATACACACACAATAGAACTGACAGTGTTTCTTTAAAAAAAAAAAAATAGGATCAGACCCCAGGGCAGCATAGCTGAGGATGGGCAGCACGGGGGGCAAGCACGGGGAAGGCGGTGGCACTGGCGATCTCCGAGGACTGATGAAGCAAAAAATTTGCTGCCATATCTTGGACTCAACACAATGCGAGATTATTTCTGCACTATAAATTAGGACCAAGAAGAAGTTTATCGCACCCAGGTTGTTGAAAAGTCTTTAAGACCATATTTCAGTGAAGAATTTTATTTTGAGATTTCAAGAACTTTCCAGTATTTGTCATTATATGTTTATTATAAGAATGTTTTACAAAGAGACCTTCGTATAGGAAAAGTAGCCATCAAAAAAGAAGACTTGTGTAATCACAGTGGTAAAGAAACGAGGTTTTCATGGCAGCCTGTTGACTCAAACTCAGAAATTCAGAAAGATGATTAGGAAAAGTTGTGTTCCGGGACCAGGATCGGTCTGTGATGCCTAATCCCAGACTCCCTTTGGCCGACAGGACTGGGGTTTGGCTGTGAGGGGCTCCTCCAGCCACACCTAAAAGAGGGAACATTGCATGGCTGGCCCCGCCTCCAGGGCAAACTGCTTCATTAGAGAAGGACTGAGGCCTTGAAATTCAGACCCCTGCCCAGAACAGAGTAAGAGATTGAGCAGATCCCTTGCTCAGAGGAGACAGGAGACACGCAAGCCCTCTTGCCACCACTGACTAGGAAGCCATGGGGAAAAAGACAGCTAATAATATAAAGAACAACAAGGCAACTCTAGAAGAAACTGGTGGTTCTACAACTACAAGAGCTGAACAGAGCAATGAAGAGGAAGCAGAAGGAAACAACACCAAAAACACTTTTATGAAGATTATTGAAACCTTCAAAGAAGATATAAAAAATTCCCTTAAAGAAATAGAAGAAAATACAAACAAAAAATTGGAAGAGATGAACATATCCTTGAAAGAAAAACCAAAAAAAGGTAAAAAAAAAATTGAAGAAACATTCCAGGAACTAAAAACTAAAATAGAAAGGAAAAAAAAAGGCACAAAATGAAGCAAAGATAGAAATAGAAAACCTGAAGAAAAGAGCTAGAACTACAGATACAAGCATAACCAACAGAATCTAAGAGATGGAAGAGAGGATCTCTGAAGTGGAAGACCCAGTAGAAGAAATAGATACATCAGTCAAAGAAAATACTAAAATCAAAAAAGACATAAAAAAAATGGTTCAGGAAATCTGGGACACTATGAAAAGGCCTAACTTGAGAATAATAAGAATAGAAAAAGGAGAAAAATACTAGCTCAAAGGCTAATAATGTATTATCTAATAATGTATTCAATAAAATCCTATAAGAAAATTCTATAAGAAAACTTTCTTAACTTGAAGAAGAAATGCCTATAAAGATACAAAAAGCTTACAGAACACCAAACAGATATGACCCCACCAAAAGTCAGCGTGCCACATAATAATCAAGCCACAAACCATACAGAACAAAGAAAAAAATTTAAGAACTGCAAAAAAAAAGGCCAACTTACTTATAAAGGAAGACCCATCAGAATAACACCTGACTATTTAATGGAAATAATGAAAACTAGAAGGGCTTGGTTAGAAGTTATACAGTCACTAAAAGAGCATGGCTGCCAACCTAGAATACTATACCCAGCATAGTTTCAATCACCATAGATGGAGTAAACAAGATATTTCTTGACAAGGTCAGACTGAAACAATACCTATCTACCAATCTGGCCCTCCAGAAAGCATTAGAGGGAAAACTCATACCTAAGGATCCAAGATGCACCCATGAAACCACAAACAATCAATAATCCCAGAGAAGAATAGCCCAGAGAAAGGAAATAAATACAAGCTACGACCAAAAATAGAAAAAATTTTAATCAGTGGTCCCTAGTATCCCTTAATATCAATGGACTCAACTCATATAAAAAGACACACTCTAACAAGATGGATACAAAAACAGAAGTCATCCTTCTGCGGCATACAAGAAACACACCTCAACTACAAAGACAGACACAGGTTCAGAGTAAGGGTTGGGAAAAGATGTTCCAATCAAATGGTCTTAAGAAACAAGCTGGGGTTGCCATCCTAATATCTAACAAAGTAGACTATAAGCTGAAAGAAATTAAGATGGACTAAGATAATCATTAACATTCATCACAGGAAAAATTGGTCAAGAGGAGATTTCAATCCTGAATATTTATGCCCCTAATATAAGGGCAACTACCCATGTGAAAGAAACACTACTACAGCTCAAATCCCAAATCAATTCTCACACCATAATAGTGGAAGACTTCACTACCCCACTTTCACACCTGGATAGGTCAAGAAGACAGAGACTCAACAGAGATATAAGGAATCTAATACAGGTTATGATGCAAATGGATTTAATAGATATTTACAGACGCTTCCACACAAATGCAAAGGAATATACATATTTCTCAGTTCCTCATAGAACTTTCTCTATAATTGACCACATAATTGGTCATAAAGCAAATATCAACAGATATAAAAAATGGAAATGATCCCTTGTATCATATCGGACCAACAGGCCCCAAAGTTAGAGTTCAACAACATCAAAAATCACAGAAAGCCTACCTACTCATGGAAACTATACATCACTCAGCTGAACCACCTCTGTGTCAAGGAATAAATTAAGAAAGAAATCAAAGTCTTCCTAGAATTTAATGAAAATGAATCCACAACATACGCAAACTTGTGGGACACAATGAAAGTAGTCTTAAAATGAAAATTCATAGCACTAGATGCCTATTAAAAATCTAGAGAAATCCCACACTAGAGAACTAACTGCTCAACTGAAAGCCTTAGAACAATTAGAAGCAAACTCACCTAGAAGAAGTAGACAGCAGGAAGTAGTCAAACTTAGAGCTGAAATCAACACAATTGAAACAAAAAGAACAATACAAAGAATCAATGATTCAAAGAGTTGGTTCTTTGAGAAAGTTTACAAGATAGATTAGCCCTTATCCAAATTAATCAAAAGGCAGAGAGAGAGAGAGAGAGTATTCAAATCAACAAAATAAATGAAAAGGGGGACATAACAACAGACTCCCAGGAAATCCAGAGAATTATCAGATCATACTTTGATTTATATTCCACAAAAATGGAAATCCTAGAAGAAATGGAAAACTTTTTGGACAGGTACCATTTACCAAAATTAAATGAAGAACAGATTAATTACCTAAACAGATCTATAACCCTTAAGGAAATTGAAGCTGACATTAAAAGCCTCCCAACAAAAAAAGTCCAGGTACAGATGGTTTCAGTGCAGAATTCTACCACACATTCAAAGAAGAAATATTATCATTATTCCTCAAACTGTTTCACACAGTAGAAACTAAAGAAATATTGCCCAATTCCTTTTATGAGGCCACAATCACCCTAATACACAACCCACTCAAAGACACAAAAAAGGAGAATTTCAGACCAATTTCCCTCATAAATACTGGTGCTAAAATTATCAACAAAATTCTGGCAAACCATATACAGCGTTATATAAAAAATATCATCCACCCCGACCAAGTATGCTTCATCCCTGAAATTCAGGGATGGTTCAACATAAGAAAAAAATGTAAATGTCATCCATTATATAAGCAAACAGAAAGAAAAAAACCACATGATCATATTTTTATATGCTGAAAAAGCCTTTGACAAAATCCAACATTCCTTTATGATAAGACCTCTGGAGGGATCAGGAATACTGGGAAAATATCTCAATATAATAAAGGCAGTTTACAAGAAGCCAACAGCCAACATCAAACTTAATGGAGAAAAACCTCAATGCAATCCCACTAAAATCATAAACTAGACAAGGATGTTCTCTCTCTCCTTATCTATTGAATATAGTTCTCAAAGTTTTAGCTAAAGCAATAAGAGAACAAAAGGAGCTTAAGAGGATACAAATTGGAAAAAAGAAGTGAAGCTATGTCTATTTGCAGATGATATGATTGTGTACATAAGTGACCCACAAAACTCTACCAGGGAACTTCTACAGCTGATAAACACCTTCAGCAATGTAGCAGGATACAAGATTAACTCAAAGAAATCAATAGCCCTTCTGTACACTAAAGATAAAAGGACTGAAACAGAAATAAGGGATACATAACCCTTTATAATAGCTGTAAATAGCATTAAATACCTTGGAGTAACTATAACCAAAGAAGTAACAGATCTACTTGACAAAAATTTTAAATTACTGAAGAAAGAAATTGAAGAGGATATCAGAAAATGCTAAGCTCTCTCATGTTCCTGGATAGGTAGGATCAACATAGTAAAAATGGTAATCTTTCCAAAAGCAATCTACAGATTCAATACACTGCCCATCAGAATTCCAATGCAATATTTTAGGGACCCTGAAAGAATAATACTCAATTTTATTTGGAATAACAGGAAAGCCAGGATAGCCAAAACAATTGTGCTCAACAAAAGAACCTCATGAGGCATCACCATACCTGACTTCAAGTTATACTACAGAACTATAATAATAAAAATATCCTTGTACTGGCATTAAAACAGACTTGTGGATCTATGGAATAGAATTTATCATCTGGGTATTAATGCAAAAACTTATGAATACTTGATCCTTGACAAAGAGGCCCAAAATATTCAATGGAAAAAAGATAATATCTTTAACAAATGGTGCTGGCATAGCTTGTTGGTAGTGTGTACAAAAATGCAAATAGATCCAGGCCTGCACAAAACTCAAATCCAAGTGGATCAAAGACCTCAACTTAAACCCAGCCACACTGAACTTGATAGAAAAGAAAGTGGTAAATACCCTTCTATGAATCAGGACAGGCGCCCACTTCCTAAATATAACACCAGTGGCACAGACACTAAGAACAACAATCAATAAGTGGGTCCTCCCTGAAACTAAGAAGTTTCTATAAAGCTAAGGACACTGTTAATAGGTCAAAATGATAGCCTACAGAATGGGAAAAGATTTTCACCAACCCTACAAGTGATAGAGGATTAATCTCTAAAATATATAAAGAACTCAAGTGTCTAGAACCCAAAACCCTGAATAACCCAATGAAAAAATGGGATTCAGAAATAAAAAGATAATTTTCAGCAGAATAATTACAAATGGCTGAAAGGCACTTGAAAAAGTGCTCATCATCTTTAGCCATGAGAGAAATGAAAATCAAAACAAATTTGTGATACCACCTGACACTTGTCAGATTGGCTTAGATAAAAGACACAGATGACAGCCTATGCTGGAGAGGTTTTGGATCAAGGGGAACACTCCTCCATTGTTGGTGGGAGTGTATCTTGTTCAGCCACTCTGGAATGCAGTATGGCAGTTTCTCAGAAAACTGGGAATCAATCTGTCCAAGGATCCAGCAATACCACTTCTGGGTATATACCCTGAAGATGCACATTCACACTCCAAAGACATTAGCTCAACTACATTAATCTCAGCATTATTTGTAATAGCAAGAACCTGGAAACAACCTAGATGCCCCTCAACTGAAGAATGGATTAACAAACTGTGGTACATCTATACAATGGAGTACTACTGAGCAGTAAGAAAAAATGATATCCTAAAATTTGCAGGCAAATGGATGGATTTGGAGAATATCCTCCTGAGCGACGATTACAAACCCAGAAAGATAAGCAGGGGATGTACTCACTCATTAGTGGACTCTAAACAAAAAGCAAAAAGCAAAGCATGTCCAAGCTGCAAACCACAAGCACTGAACAGCTTGGGATCTGAAACACCTTGGACTGATACCTTGGATCGCACTCCCCCTAGAGGAACACCTGAGTCAGTCTTGATGTTGGGGGGAGAAATCTGGATCTGTCAGGACTGGAGGCTGAGCTGAGCAATATTAAGACCTTGGGACCTCCTGCTCATGCTGGGAAGAAGATGGGGATATGTGTAGAAGAGATAGTGACCTGAGTGGGTGGGAGGGTGAAGGGATCTTGAATGAGGATATACATGGACACAAAATGACTTTATTCATAATAAAAGTAAAATAGGATCATGAAGAATTAGTCAACAGTAAGGATAGCTACTCATATAATGTCTTTGAATACTGTGGTCAACAATATTTAGTATAATGACTGACATAGGGGAAGAACTCAATATTTAATGAATGGTTAATAATAATAAACTAAATATATAAGAAGAAGAAATAGAATCATTTGGTTATTATTGCAAATAGATGCACATTTAGTCCTGGAAATGAGGCAGTCACTTGACTGGTGAGGACCTACTGTTTTAACAAATTTTTTGAGGTATGAAACTAGGGATCTTTCAGTGCTTTGGGATGGTCTTTCTGTATGCTGTGAATATATGTTGCTACCATGATTAATAAAGAAGTTTTCTGGTCTATGTATAGCAAATAGGGAGACAGCCAGGTGTGGAATCCATGACAGATACAGGGAGGAGAAATGTGGGGTTAGAGCAGAGGCTGTTGAGCTGCTGGAATAGCGGGATGCAATGAAACACAGGTAAGCCATAGAACATGTGGTGATACATAGATTCTTAGGAATGGGTTGACATGAGATCCCAGAGCTATCAAGCAAGAAGCCAGAGCCATAGACCAAACATTTTGTAAGTAATATAACCTTCTGAGTCATTATTTTATAAATGGCTATGGGACAGCAGGTGGGAGGGATTCATACAGGCCTCAGGGCCAGGCTGCTACACCTCAGTATCCTTCCTGCAAACTTGCTTCAAGGTCTTGGATTTTCTTTTACAAATGTATTTATCAGGGGATTTTGATTCACCAGAACTGCAAGCTTATTCTAGTTGCTACTTTGTAAAAGAACCATATGAGGGAGTATACAAAAAAATCTCCCCAAACAATAAAACAGCAAGACTGGCAAAATGCCTTTGTTTGATACACAACAGAGATGTCCTGTTAGTAATGTAATACTTTCCCATAACTAAACTATGTTATTAAATATTAATTTCTATGTTTGCCATAAAGATCTCTATCAATGCACTTGGGCCTTTTGAGGTTATATAAGAATCTTCTACCTTGGAGATTAAAACAAAAACCTTCCAAGTCAGTGAACAAGAACAACTTCTTGCCACCTACAGAAATCTTGCTGCCAAGGTAAGAAATGACAGACCTGTAATATTTTTGCCAAAGATAGTATTTCTTGGGTCCTAAATGACATATCTAGAGGCCCACAATTTTATGACTTCATTCTTATTGCTAAACTAGTTTTTTAAACAGCAAATAAGAGTTTGCTTTAGTGAACCTTAAAAAAGGGGGGGGGACATTTGCAAAACTTCTGAGATTCTGTTACCTAGCAGTTATTTAAGAAGGAAAGATTAGATACTGACTTGCTTGCAAGTTCTATGAGAGTCTGTCACGAGCCTATCTTTGGTTTTCTAACCACTATATAAAACACTAGGGAAATGTGATTGCTTTTGATGTCATTTTACTTTTTGGCTTCCCACATCATATTTAGTGGAGAGGAGATGTCTTTTAGCTTAGCCCACAAAGCTTTACTTGATAGGCACTAGGCAGAGAACAGCATGTCAATTTTTTCTTTTACTAGCTAAGTATTGCTCCCCTAAATGGTATATGTTTGTTGCCTATTGAGGTAGTTGCTATAGAATCATAAGGAAGATTTCTGTTTCTCTTGCTGTTATCTAATAGATTTTTACTGCAGTATGGACTAAGAAGAAATTTATCAACAAACTCTTTGTGTTAGAAGCTCTGTTTCAACACAAGTCATCATAAAAGAAGTCGAGAATAGGAGTGATTCTCTAGTACTGACATTATCATTTTTCTCCTCTTACTAATCTCCTCTACATCATTTCATGCTTCAGATTCTTATAATTTCCTCTCTCATTTCCTCCTTTTCCTCTCCTTAAGCATGAAACCAACATGCACAGAAAGAAGGGCAGATGCCTGGGACATTTTTTTGGAAAGAGGTACATTGATTTTTAGAAAGAGACTCATCAACTCTCTAATATTTATTATTTTTCCTTACACTGACTGATCTCATACAATGCAGTCTATGTATTAGTAAATTTACTTTGTTGACTGAGACATTATTTTTTTGGAACCTGAAATACAAAATAAATTTGGATTAAAAAATGCTCTGAACATTATGATTAAAAGCAGGACTGAACATCAATGATAACTAAACTTGACCTTGGAAAATTCTTAAAATTTATATATTTATTTAGGTTTTATTTTACAAATAAATAAATGCAACTATGTCTGATGGTACTTTCTCATTAGAATCACCAGCACACCAAAAATGACACCGTGACTTATTATTAATTATTAAAGCTTGGCCATTAGCTTAGGCTTGTTCCACTAGCTCTTATAACTTAAATTAACTTGCTTTTATTAATTTGTGTTCTTCCACATTGCTCAGTTACCTATACTCTGTACCATATATTCAGCCTCTTTAGTGTTGTGAAATAGTCTTTTTATATACTGTAAAGATATGCTGCTGTTATTGATTTAATAAAAAACTAGGCAAAATTTCCAAACTCAGAGGACATTGGGAAGAAGAAGGATAGAGATGCCAGGAGTTGCTAGTTGGATACAGAACAAGCAACATGGGCATTGCAGAGTAAAGGTAACAGAGCCATGTAAAAAAAATATAAAAAGATATGGGTTAATTTAAGTTATAAGAGCTAGTTATAAACAAGTCTAAGCTACCGGCTGAGCTTTCATATTTAATAATAAGTCCCAATGTGGTTACTTGGGATGGCTGGTGTGATAGAAAAAGACGACACACTTAAGGGTCTCCTTTGCTTCTTGCTGGCCTAATCTATGTGCCTAGATTCCTCCTCCTTCTCCTTTCTCTCCCTAGAAGTCCCACTTATTCTCTTCTGCCTAACTATTGGTCCTTCAGCTCTTTATTACACCAACTACAACAATACATTGTCACACAGTGTACAAATATCCCAAATTTCCCCCTTTTATCTAAATAAAAAGAAAAGGTTTTATCTCTAACACAGTAAAACTATATATAATAAAAATTATCAGTTAAGATAATTTTATATATAAAAACAAATTATACATTAATTATATAACATAATTTTATATCATGATATTCAGTCCATTTGTATGTGGCAGATTTACAGAAAGTTCTATATTATCCACCTCCTATATCTATTATCTATATCCTACCTTAGTGAGTCAAAAATGTTATATTCAAACAATAGTTTTTATTATAACTTATATTACTATTCTAAAAAATATTTTTAGAGCTTAAAAATCTTTTTAGATAAACAACTTTATGTCTCTCAACTTTTATAAGTATTACTTCCCTTTTGTAAATTTTCATTTTGATTTTGGTAACACAAAAAACATGGCATAACTATCTAGTCTTCAACCCACACACAGACCTGAGAAGGATATACTAGTACATGTGTAAACAGGTTGTGCAGAGCAAACAACTTTCAAAACTATAGCAGTAACAGAGACATCTGACTGCCTGGATAATCATCCAAGTTTCCTCTGTGATGTTTGGACATATATCTTTTGCCTACAGACCTAGAATATCTGACAGACTTTACTGTGAAGCAGGAATTTTGAAGAACTGTCTTATCTTGGTAAAGTTTGACAGTTGCCTTCTTTTGAGTTCTTCTTGCTCAATTTAGACAACATAATGTCAGCAGTTGAGTCAAATGCATTTGCCCCCCAAAATGGATAATATTTGGCAAAGCAATGTAGGGCGCGATTTGCCTTTGCACAACTTGCCAGAACATTCTATTGCCGCTTATGCTAATTAGGTATCGAGTAGTGACCAATCCGATGTGCTGTTGCTAATTAGGCATTGAGAAAGGACCTATCTGATGTGATCCTCAAATATGTTAATGAGCAATTATTTTGGGCCAATCACCAGCCATATGCTAATGAGTATTACTTTGAACCAATCACCAGCCATATGTTAATGAGGCATTGTGATGGGCACCAATCACGCGCCAGGCTTCCCTATATAAGCAGGCCGAATCTCAGGCTCGGGGTCTTCTTTCCACCATTTCACAACTGAGCTGTACTCCAATAAAGTATGATCCGAGAAGAATGGCGCGTGTGGTGACTCGTTGTTCTGCAGGCCAGAAGTGGCTCGCCACAAAGCAAACTGACACTGAAAGCAAACTCCATGTGAATGTTCTTTGATGGCCATTATCTCTTTTTGAAATAAATTGGTGCTTTCAGGAGCAGTCATATCTCATAAAAAGTCTCATATTATTAAAATATCATAAATGCATATTTTGTGGGCCTCTGAAATATTTGAAGATCACCTAACTATCTAAAATGCATTTGTTTAACCTTAAAAACATACCTAATATGACTATAAGTTTGATTTTTATAGATCACTAACTACTAACCCATATTTCTTAATTATCCTAAGCAGTTTGTAATAATAGTTCTTAAGGACTACAACTTTAAATTGCATTTTAAAATGAGCTTCATAGGTACAATACTTTAACACAAGTAGAAATATATACGCATTATAACAAAAATAATCTTAAGTTAGTTCTAATATATAAAAATGAATACTAATGTAAAATATTTGAGATTAATAGTTGCTTTTTAGTTTAAAGTAGATTCAATATTCTACCTTTTATTCTATTCTTTATGTATCCATTCTTTTGTTTTCAGAAAGAGATTCTTGAATTCAACCTCCATTGCTTCATTTCTTTCCTTACCATGATTAATAACAATTTGCAACCAAATCTCATAACCAAATTATGGTAAATATCCATAATTTACTGAATGACAATAGCCCATCCATCCCACCTCTTGTTAATGTGGGCATCTTTTTTTTGTAAAGTTACCTTCTACTATCTGAGGATGACAGCATCTTTAGAAGCCCTAAGAAAATCAAGGTAAATACTCAAGATCTGGGAGAGCTAGCTGTATCCAGTCTCAGTGTGATAGGAAAGTGCTAGACTTATTTTAAGTCTTGACTAGATTAGTCTGTGAGGCTGGAACATCCCAGGTAACTGCTTTCAAGTTGTCCCGAGCAGTTTGTAGTCTAACGATAATCTTCGAGTAGTGCTTGTCAGCTTAGTGAAATTACCACAATCCAGGTGGATTTATTGTTGTGGGGCCCCATCATCCTTTTGGAGACTTCAAAGGTCAGTGTTAGAAATGGGCACAGTTCCTGCAGAAAACCTAACCATTTTAAATGTCATATGCAGCTAATCTCAGAGACGTTATATAACCACAACCTATTAAATATACTTGGAATATACAGGCTTAATTACCTACTTTAGACTCAGGCCCTGAAATCATGTACAGGAAGATAGATAAATGCTATTTCTAGAGTTAGTTGGTATTTTATATGACCATTAATATTATAACAGTTTAAACATATATATATATAAAATCTTATAAATTTGAGATATTTATACCTTAAAGAGTCAAAATTACAAGGATATAGTTTAAATGTGTTAGAGTTATAACCTTCCCTTTTTATTTAGACAAAAGGGAGAAATGTTGTGGGATATTTGTATACTGTGTGAAGGTGTATTCCTTTGAGTGGTATAAAAAAAAAACTGAGTAAACAATATATAGGCAGAAGGTATAGACAAGACTTCCAGGCAGAGAGAGAACTCTGAAAAGAAAAAAGTGGGACATGCAAAGAATATAGGATGGAAGAAAGGTAATGTCGTATTGTAGAACATAGATGAATATAAATGAGTTAAATTAAATTATAAGAGCTAGTGGGACAGACCTTAGCTAAGCTGAGGTTTTATAATTAATAATAAGTCTCTGTGTCATTATTTATAAGCTGATGGCCCAAAGAAAGATAGGCTCTATAATATCCAACTTGTGATAGAAACATTTTACTAAAAAATTAAAGATTTCTTTTGGACAGAAATTTTCTTAGTTGTTTATGCCAACTTATGACTTGTTAAAAATTAGAGTGAGTCAAAAGATAAATTTGACATTTTAGAATAGAAAGATCTTGATTTAACTGCAGATGATAGCTTTGGCTACTGAGGGACATTGTTTTCTCTTTTAATTAATCCCTTTTCCTGTCATTTCTCCTATCATGAGGCATATTTGTTTGTGACATTTAACTTCTAAGATCTATCCATGTCCACTGGAGTCACGCAGTAATCAGGAGTAAGTGCAGGACAAAAGTTTTTTGAGAGAGGAAAGTAAGGGAAAGAAAGAGGCCTTCTTGAACTAAGTTCACTCTCAGAAATTTTCTTCTGTATTTACACATTAAACTTCTGATGGATTTTCTTTATTTTTGCTCTCTTGGTCACTCTTAGTGTCCTTGAGAGTTCAGGTATCTCAAATTTTGAAATTAGATTTACAAAAGCTCCTTTTTATTCTCATTTAGTGAATTGCTTGATTAAGTATAATTTTATGTCACTATATGTATGTGTGTATATCTATCATCATATGTGTGTGTTGTGTATGTGTGTATTTGAAGGACTCATGGTGTTCTGTCTGTAATTACCTTTATTGCTCCTATTTTCAAATTTTAAATTTGACTTTCCTAACTTTTTTTTATCTTTCCCATTTCTAGGTGGATTCATTGATCCCTTCTCTGTTTTTGTGTGTCTAGTACACATCTGTGTTATGACATTCACTCCACATCACTGTCAAGTGTAATGTGTCTCTTTATGTTCATCCCTTCCTTGAGGCCACACATGATTGACATTTCGACACTGGGAGGGGACGGTAGCATCTGGCATGAGATCCATTTACTTCCTTTACTGGGATGGAGATGCTCCCATGGGGAAGAAGAAGGATGATTTAGTATAATCTGTAGCATAATGACATTTGCTAGAAGGAAAATTGTACTTAGCCCTAAGTAGTATGTCCTTAGCCAAGGATTATCTGTAGTAAACAGAACCCAGAAAATGAGACTTAATTCCCTGGAGAATGTCACCTGGGACATGTAATATTGTAGGAAAGGAGTTGACCATTTCTCAGAGTATGGCACAGATTTTCTGTGTATGGGTCCTGGTCTTTGTTATAGTCTCCAACTCTGCTTTGTAAGAGAAAGAATTCCAAAGACACCAATATGGCAAAAGGCTTGTCAATTGGTAGTGCCCTACTAAAACTTTATTTATGAAAACAGGTGATTGGATCAGTGCTTGTCTTTTGTTCTCCTGTTACCTAGGGTCAAAAGTACAGGAGTGTCACAACCCACATATTTCTTAAGGTGTTATGTATCTGTGAAGCATTATTTCTAGGCCTTGACTGTTGTTCTGCAGAGGCCCATGCACAATGAGGAAGAAGTGGCCTGTCCTTTGTCTGCTGTCCTCCACCCCCAACTACTCGTATCTTAAAATTATTAGTAACAGTTAATTTCAGGGGACATCTGACTTGTCATAGTCTGATTTGATATCCTAGTCTTGAGGCAGCTCAGATACTATGTTGTCTAATAGAATACAGTATAACAAATAGGAAATGATGACTTCCTGGCACCTAGAATGTCCTAGTCTCTCTTCTAGACCTGTGAGTGGTTGTCTGTACTTTGAGATAAGATGCTATAGATACACACAAATGCTTTTTTACTGGTCTAGGTTTGCAACTGGGGAATCAGATTCAACATTTCTCATACTTTTCTCAATCTATAAGATCTGTGACCACATTTACCTTCTTAATAACCTTCAGTTTTCTACAGCTGTTTGAGACACTTTATAATCTTGAAATTTCTTTTTAATTAGTTCAAGTCATGTTGCTCTCTATATTTTGCTCTTTATAAAGGTAAGGCTCTTGTCATATAACATAGCAGGTGTTAGGATTCTTGACTAGCCCCTCGCTAGTGACAGTTAGCTTGGCCTCCCCTGAGTTCTGAAGTCAAGCTCCATTTAAGAATAATTCCCACCTTTGACCACTCTCTCTTTTTGTCTTTCCTTCCCCCCACCCTGTTAGAGGGTGTGCTCCTCACCCCTCTCTCTCTTCTTGTCTTTCTCTCTTTCTCCATTCTCTCTCTCCTCTCTCCATAATAATAAAGTCTTTCCACATAGACCCAGTCTAACAGTCTACGTGTCTCCCACTGCATCCACATGGGGCATGGGGCCTCTGTCCATCAGTCGGTCACACAGGTATATGAGTTATCATAATATATCAATGAGAATTAGCTTACTTGCTTTGTTTGGTGTTAGGTTTGACTTTTGGTATGGAAGTTTAGTTGGTTGTTTTGGTGGCTTCTGCTCCCTCCTCTATTTCATACATGATTCTAGCAGTGGAGTCTCAGATGAAACTGATGTTTCCTAGCTCTGCCCTCTGAAGCATATCTTTTTCAAGTTGGCTCTGAGGCAGAGGAGTTGGCATTTACTGTTGTGTCACTAACTGGCTGTTTTGCCCTGACTGAAGCAGAGAACTTTTTTGAGTCCTTTCTTCTGCAAAACTGCGAAAGCTGCTTTTAATATGCTGATTTAAGAAGCAAGTTCATTGGCAGAGTGGATGATTATAGTTGTTCATTGTTGCCCTTTAGCCGGAAGTTATATGCACATGAGCATATGCCACAATGAATTATAATCAAACGTGGAAAAATCTTCCCTACAGATGTTCCAGAAAGAAAAGGGCAGATTTTCTCTTTCTGGTGTATAGTTAGAACAATTCTACTGGAAGGCACCGGCTAAATTGGAAGAGGCTTTCATTGGCCTTCACAGTCCTATTAATCTATTTTATATGCTTCCCTTTGATACTAGTAACATTGTCCCTCAGCATTGGTTCTAGAGGAAAAAGCCCACAACGCTAGTGCTGAAAACAACTTAAGGGCTGATAAATTAAGTTCTGAATGGATGCATATATGGCTTGCCTAAAATTATTTATTCACTCAGGGAAGAAACTAATTCACACCACAGAGCCCTAATTGGCATTGGAGAGGCATTTCCGTGAAGCCCTTAGGAAAAGCAGGAAGTTGATTAAGTAGAAGAAATGCATACGCAGAGATGGCTGTACAAAAAGAGGATGGGAGAATAAAAGGCAGTGGTTGAATACCAGCCTTATGATCCCCCTACCCCCCAGCTGTTACCTTTGATTTAAGGCAGGAGGGAGAAGGGAGAAAATTTTAAACTGGAGTCCCTCCCTCTCTCCTCCCTGCCCACATAAGAAACCATGGCCCAGAATTCAAATACTGAGTCTGAGAAAGGCAGGTAAAAAGAACAGTGGAAAACAGATGGCAGCAGTTACAAGTAGCAAATTCCCAGTTGGTGGCTCTCACATTTAGAAGCGGGCATCTGTTCTTCTTCCCCACTGCAAAGTGGTTTTAACTCCGAGGTGTTAAAAATATCTAAGTTGCTGTTTTATTCATTTCTGCTATTTACTGACTTTAATGACTTACAGTATATCCAATGAGAAGCACAATGTTTACCCAAGCGGCAAGAGACTCAAAACAGAAATATGGGATGCTGTTAAAAACCTTGTGGTCTACCAAACAGCCTGTGTGGTTTTATAGGTGTACCCTGCTTAGAGAAACAGATACATGTGTGATCATTTGTTGAAATGAAAATATACTTTGACAGACACCTGGGGGTAGGGAGGATAGATGTTAAAAGGTTCCTGACTCTCTGGGCCTCAGCATCTTCCTCTACAAAGTGGGACATTGTTATTCTGTTAGATCTCTTGTAGGAATTAGTACCATCCAATGGGTTATAAGCCCCTCAATTACTGTAGATACTTAATCTCTGTGAATGCCTGTAAATAAATCCTTATTTGAAATAAATATCCATTCATAAAAAGTGGGAGATTGTTATACTCATAATAACACTTCAGAAATTATGTAGGAAACCTACATAATATGAAGAAATGTCAATAGCCTCATTTTTTTTAATGTTATTGCTAGATGACTTTCCCATAACTACTCATAACTGATGCCAGGAAAAGAGTCCTATTGAATTGAATATCATTTAGCCTACCTAGTACCTGTTAGACAGGAAATGATCAATAAGTATTTATTGATTCCAGGCTAGCTCACATTAATTTCCTTTAATAATGATATTTATATATTGTAGAAAATTGGGAAATATATTATATTATGTATTAATGTAAAAATGATATAATTTTCATATTGAAAATGAGATATATCACTTTTAAGGTTAGTATGAATGTATCTTGCCCCACTCCATTGAGAAATTACTAGTGTGTTAGTTTGAATATGGAATGTCCTACATTTCTTTGTGTTATTCAAAATTTCTGGTGGCCAGCTGGCAATACTGTTTTGAGATGTTCTGGAAGCCTTGGAAAGTGGGGCCCTATGTGGTGGAGGTAGGCTACAGACATGGGGGTCTAAGTTGGCAGAGCCTAGCATTGCTTTTTACTTTAGTTCTTACCAGTTATACCCTAGCTGATATAAGCAAAGCCCACCACCATTGACAGGAGAGACTCTCATGGCTGGGCTCAGATAAATCCTTCTTCCTTCTAACTGATTCTGTCAGATTTTCAGTCAGCACCAAAGACAGCAACTAACAGGACTAGAAATAACGTTAAAGATTAATTGTTTTTCCGTTCTCATGAAGCTTAAACTGAACAACACCACTGTTCAAATTATGGGTTTACCCAACCTCATGGGCATTTTGAACATTTTTTTTAGAGAGGGAATGCTTAACCAGTACTATTAACCTTTGATATTAATACTGGATTCCATGGCAAAGTATCCTATCTATCTATCTATCTATCTATCTATCTATCTATCTATCTATCTACCTACCTATCTATCTATCTCTACTTATCTATGTGTAAATTTACATAAACTCAGAGTAACTTTGTGTATATGGTACTATTACTTATAAGCGAGGGAATCTGAGCACATGATATTAAGGAATATAGCCAAGAATACCTTGTGGTAGAGCTCAGGCAAAATGGAAAATGAGGGAGTCTGACTCCACAGTGTGCACTGAGCTGCTCTGCTTGGTTAGGGGAAGGTACTGTGCCCAGCCCTCGTGCATCTTTTCATGGAGAGCAATTGGTCACATCCATTCACCTTTGGTCCTTTATTTGCTTTTCCTTATGTTAAGGATACCTCCATTCTTTGTGTGTAGGCAGGTGAACTGATGTTCAGTTTCTCAGCTTTCTTCTTTTGCTGAGGATCTGCTTGTGAGGAGAGAAACATAGGCTCATTACATTCATTTACCTTCTATAGTGTTTAGACTGTAGTTCCAGATAACTTTTCTGGTCTTTGATGTCTTTGAATTTGTGGAATCTTTAGAAACTTTTATCATGGTTCTCTGTCTAAGTAGTTTCTATTATAATTTGGACCACAATTCTACCTTGTCTGTCTTTCTTTCTTTCTTTCTTTCTTTCTTTCTTTCTTTCTTTCTCTTTCTTTCTCTATTTCTCTCTTTCTCTCTTTCTTTCTTTCTTTCTTTCTTTCCTTCCTTCCTTCTCCCTGCCCCATGGTTTTTATGTGTAGCCCTGGCTGTCCTGGGACTTGCTCTGTAGACCAGGCTGCTCTCAAACACAGATATCTGCCTGCATCTGTTTCTCTAGTTCTGGGATAAAAAGCCTGAGCCACCACTGTATGGAAGTTATGACATTTTCAAGTTTAGTGATTACATTTAAATTAACTTGTACAGAAACACTGAGTAATGGCTTTGAGAAAGAAAGAAGAAAATAAAAAACAACAACAAATATGTGGAAGTCTAGCAAGAGGTGATGGGCTGGGGTTAGATGTTAAAAGAGATTTTGGTACACCAGGTAATTTGGTACATTGTATGTTTACCATTCCAATTATTACTGTCATGCCTATCTTAGACCCAAGCCTCAGCCTCTCTCTCTCCATCTCTCCACCTCTCTCTCTCCCTCTCTCTCTCTCTCTCTCTCTCTCTCTCTCTCTCTCTCTCTCACACACACACACACACTCATCTCACTGTCTCCAAACTTTAAAATGTACGAAGGTAGGTAAGGGCAATTTCTCCCTTTTCTGAAAAGCAAACTGAGGAAGGTAAACAGGTTAGTAACTTTCCAGTTACAAAATATCTCTGATAATCAACATACAGAGAGGAAAACATTGTTTCTTCTCACAGTTTCTGTCCATTCCTAGTTGACACTAGTGCTTTCTTTGTAGGTAGCACCTCAAAGTGGGAGGTGGAGTAGGCTTCTTACTTCATGGCTGAGAAGTGAGGGAATAAAGAGAATAACACTTCACAGTTCCACTTGAGAAAAGATCACAAATGACCTGAATCTTTTTTCTTCCAGGTCCCTCTCTTTTGTGTGTTTGCTTTCGTTTTAACTTTTTTTAATATAAGGTTTTTATTTTCCTTTTCCATACTATTCATTCACTGTTCCTTTCCTGCCCCCTTCCTTTCCACCCTCTATCCAGAGGGTGATAAAGCCTCTCTTGAGTAGTCAACACAGGCTAGCGTACAAAGTTGGGGCAGGACCCCTATCTTCCTCCCTGTATCGAGGCTGAGCAAGGCATCTCACCATAGTGAGTGGGCTCTAAAAAGCCAGTTCATGTACCCAGATAATTCCTGGTCTTTTTGCCAGGGACCACACTAATAGATCAATCTACACAACTGTCACCTTCATTTATAGGGTCTAGTTCAGTCTCATGCAGGCTCTCCAGGTGTCAGTCTGGAGTCTATGAGCTCTCAGTAGCTAGAGTCAGCTGTATCTGTGGTTTTTCTCCATTGCAATCTTGATACCTCCTTGCTCATCTACTTCCTCCTCTCTCTCTTCAACTGAATTCCAGGAGTTTGTCCAAGTGCTGGGCTATGGGTGTCTGCATCTGCTTCCATCAGTCATTGGATGTAGGGTCTATGATAACAATTAGGGTAGTCACCAATCTGACTACTGGGGAAGGCTAGTTAAAGCAACCTCTCCAGCATTACTAGAAGTGTTAGCTGGGGACATCCCTGTGGGTTCCTGTGGATCTTCCTGGCACTAGATTTCTCCCTAACTTTATGATGGTTCACTCCTTCAAGAGATCTGTTTCATTGCTCATGCTCTTCTTCCATCCCCCAAGTCAGCCATCTTGAACCCTGATGTTCCCACCCCTTATCTTCTCCCCGATATTCCTCCTCTCAGTGTACCCAGGAGATTTTAATCATTTACCCTTCCTTGGGCAATCCATGTGCTTCTCTGTGGTTGTGAATTTGCAGCTTCTTCATCCTTTGATTTGTATCTGGTATTGACTCATGAATGAGAACATACTGTGTTTGTCTTTCTCCGTCTGGGTTATCTCACTCATAATGTTTTTTTTTTTTTTTTCTAGTTCCATCCATTTGCATACAAATTTCATGATGTCATTGCCTTTTACTGCTGAGTAATACTTCATTGTGTAAATGTATCACATTTTCTTTATCTATTTTTGGTTGAGGGGCCTCTATGTTTTTTCCAGGGTCTAGATATTATGAATAATGCTGCTATAAACATAGTTGAGTAAGTGCCTTTGTAGTATGGTTGTGCATCTTTTGCGTATATTACTGAGTGGTCTTGCTGGGTCCAGGCATAGCACTTAATTGTTTCCATCTTCTTTCAGAATCACAGTGGGGACAACCAAGCTGTTAAGTCACACCTGCCTTGGGAAACACACCATATCCCAATTGGAACAGAGCTGGTTCAGAGTCACTTAGCTGGTAAGACAGACTGACATTCCATATAGAGCCCAAAGGCCATGTTTTTTTCCATGGCACACTCACTGAATGACAACAGAAAGATGCCTGCACTCAGCCCTCAGAGCTCTTATACAGGTTGTAGAAATAATGGTAGGAAGTTCATATGAAGATGCTATGGCTTTTAAAAAGAGGAATGATGTTCTTCTATCCATGCCAACTAAAAGCTCTGCTTATCAAAATGTCAGCTTCTAAATATTGATGAACACAGGCTGCAATTAAGTTTGTATCTTTGATTCCCCCTGCATGGTTTTAATTTTCTACAGGAAACCCCATTCATTTTACTAAGACATTTGAAGTTATTTCTTCCTAAGCCCTTCTTAGGTTCCAGGACCCAAGGATCTCCTCTGTCCCTGCCTCTGCTTTCACCGTGAAAGTAGTAGAATTACTACTCAAGGAAGAACGATGCTTGAAAAAGCTTGCATGTGGTTTAGGGGAAATTCTGACAACACACTCTCTGAGAACACAGAGAAGTCTCTTGACAGAGCATCAGACTTAAGTATCATCTCTGGGGTAAATTGTCTTGGGCTTGTGACTTTCCTTATTGAGGAAAAACATATTTTCTCAATGGACAAATTTGAGTTTGAACAGCATTTGAAATGGGTTCTTTTGGAAAATTAAAGTGTGAAAAAAGCAACATTTACTGAGTGCCCTGAGCTGAGTGTTTTGACCCACATTATCTCAGTTCATTTTCCTGGCAATATTGAAAGGTGAGTAGAATTATCCTCACTTTTATAAAAAGGAAACTGAGAGTCAAAGCAGTTGAGGACTCTGCCCAGGGTCACCCCTGCAGTCAAACCCGTGTTCTATCTGTTTCCAAAGCCTCCTTCTTCTTGCTCTTTCTTGCATAAACTAGTTTATTAAATATGAATGGGGAAACTTCACTAGAAGGCTTTTTTTTTCTTAAAAAGAAGCCTAGGAATTCCATCTTTGCTTGTAAGTGGACACATTAGTATGATCTCCATGCCTACCTATAAATTATCTATAGTATGATCAATTCTAAACTGGCAAGGACAAACTTGGGCAAATAGCTGCCCTTTACAGAGAATCTGGAATTGTAAGGAGAATGGCTATGCTCTGTGCTATGAATTTTTCAAAAGAAATGTTGCAAGGGATAGAAATCTTGATAGCTAGGGCTCCTTTTTCTGAAAAGCTCCATATGAGAAAAACTTCCACAAGGGACATCCCTTTTACCAACTTGGCAAAGACTGAAAATGCAGAGCTTCCAGGATCAAAGCCTATTCACAGTATGAAGAATTCTCCCCTGACAATCAGGCTGCAAGAGGGAGGTCTCCTTTAATCTTTCCCCTTTGTTTTATTACTTTTTTTTTTTCCTGAGGAGAAAAACTCCCTTTTCATTTTCTTCTGCTCACTAACTTTCCTTTTATCAGTCTCATCTCAGGACTCACGATGATTTCTTTCTTTACATTATGAATGGACACAAACACAAATCATTTTTTGAGTTTCTATTCCAGGATTTTTCAGCTTCTGAGATGTTCAAAGATAAGGAGCAGACATCTGAAATGAGAATAGACAAAGACATTAGCAGAGCTGGAAGTCTCGCATGCACCTCCCTTTTCTTGTGCAATAAGACTAGTCTTACTGCAACAAGGAAACAGTCTGAATGAACCCAAGATCAGAAGAAATGAATATTTAAATTCAAGCAAGCTATAAAGGGAGCCAGCAGCAGTCATAGTTTAAATGTAAAATGTCCTCTACAGGTTCATGTGTTCGAATACTTGTTTCCCAGTTAGTAGTACCATTTGGGAGGTTATAGAACCTTTGGAAGGTGGAGCATGGGGGAGGAGAGAAATGAGATGGATGGGATCTACACTGAGGTTTATCACCAGCCAGCACTTCTGCCCACTTTTATTTCCTGATCTGCCGCCATGTGAGAAAGCAGTCTCCCATGTGCACCTTGACAGCTGTCAACGCTTACCTACCTTCCTGTATTCCTTGTCAGAATGTATCATATCCTCTTAAATTGTGAGCTCCCAAAAATCTTTCCTCCATTACGTTGCTTCTGTCAGGGCATTTCAGCACAGTAACAAGAAAAGTAACTAACACAGTAGATCTTTATAAATGAATCTTAAGGTCTGGGAAAGGGATTTATGTATTGAATACTCACAGCTTTACCTACCATGACCCTATTCTTAGGATAAAGAAAGGAGTTGTGGATTTCATACACATATCCCCCATCTGAAGTTCATAACTGAAGTCACTGTTCACTTTTGAATTGCTCTTTTTAAAAGAAGCTTCAATGATTAGGAAATAAAATTTATCACCATTATCTCATTACAGGATAGTCCTGGGATATGAAAACATTGATTTTCTGATATTTAGTTCCTTACTCTATTCCATCTATCTTTAATTTTGTTGCTTGGGGATTATTGGGCGATCAACACTCTCTGAATAATCAATCTGGTTAATTTAGCCTATAAGCCACTTTCCCTCTGTGTCTCGTGTAACATATTGTTGCAATGTGCTCAGCAAAGCATTGAAAGGATCTCCTAGAAATGGAAAAGGAATCAACTGCTCATGATTTTTCACTTGGGTATCTTGCATTTTACTTGTATGCTGGGCTTCGTGGTAGCTGACTGATTGTGTGTTTAGCCACATGACTAACCTTACCTCATTGTGCTCAGTGGCTGCACAAAATGCACAGTACGATCTTCTGCAGCCCCGACTCATTCTTTATTCCTTTCATCACAAAGCTGTCCCTCCACATGTCTGCTCTGCCCTCTGACCCATGGTGTTTGCTCCAAGTAAACATGCCAGATGGTGAAGAAAAGTGATGGGTCAGAGAACAACCCTTGAGGGTTAGAAGTCACCAAATCCTTCTTCACAAAGCAAACTTAAAAGCAACAATTTTGTCAAATGCCACAGAGAGTTTCCACAGTGGAAAGGGAGGTGGTCCTTAATTACATATTTTCCTTTCAGGGCCTAATGGATTTTGGTACATGTGTCTATTGGCTGATTCTAACGTAAGCAATTTATGAGAAATGATAAGAAGACAAGCTGGACAGATGGATCAATCTTAGACTCAGCAAACAGCAGTGAGGGGAATAGTTTGTATGTGAGTGCGCATTCTAAGCTCTGGCTAGGAAATTACACAGACAATTTAGACTCCTTTTCCTTTTTTAAAGGACTATTGTTGAAAGTCGAAGCCAAAGAGCTATCATTGTCTAAAATATCTTGGAGTCCTAAAAAGGCTTTGATAACCCCAGAGGAAATGCCTAGTTGGGATTCCTTTGTTTTCCTTTCTCTGTGTGCTGCTGTTGAAGTCAGGTGCATAAGCAGTTGTGAGTTAAGAGAGAAGATGGAGAATGTTCTTTACGATGCTGTTTTTAAAAGTAATTCAGTACAATGTTCATTAGTCATTTTATAGAACTGTGTAGTTTGCAAAAGCGTAGGGAAGCACTGTGCTTACTGGCTTTCAAAGAGATGCTATTACCTCTCTTTCAGGTTGTGATATCAAGGCATGTCTGCAATCTGTACTGCATTGGGCCTACATTCAGAAAAAAATAAAAAGCAAGGCCATTTTTGGAAGGGGCTTTAAAATATATTCATGACCCCAACATTTCTTTAGGGCAAATGATGTCTTATAAAACTTTCAGGGTGAAATGATTCATAATTTTAAAGCTAAAGATTGTTTTTTTCTTTTTCTTCTTGGTCGTGAATTTTGTAATGGGTTTTAATAGAAAACAGTTTCAGAATCTAAATGTAGAGGTTATTTCTAGGGCTAAATTTGCATCCTTGATAAGTTAGTGGGATTCTGTGATGCATCATCTATGAAAAGAATGGTAATAATAGCTACTTCTCATGTCTTACCAAATTAACACTTAATAATGTTAACAATAGCCACCAGTTATGGAGTCCCTGCTCTAGCTGGAAACTTTATGAGCTACTTTACATCTATGCCTGATTTAATTTTCCCAACTCTAGTAGAAATGATAGCAACTACTATTTATTTAGTGTCTGCAAATTGCCAATTGCTGGGTTTAATTATTTCACATATGTTATCTCATTAAACTTAGAAAAGAACCCCAGAAAGTAGGTACAATTATTAGTGCCATTTTATAAAAGAGAAAACTGGGCTTTGGTGATTAAACAACTCACTCAGAGTCATACATCTGCTCAATGGCAGAAACAGGCAGCAACCCAAGCACAAGTTTTCAATCATTATTTATTATTATTTATTATTCCAATTGTATTAGCAATAAAGTTAGAATGCAGAGCTGTTGCTCCTTCCCAAGGATACATTGTTAGATGGAGGCAGAGGGTGATTATCTTCAAGTATTTTAGACTTTTAAAAGATCTTGCTACAAATAACATTATGATACAGACATCTCATCTTCTTCTTTCTCCCTCCCTCCCTCTCTCTCTCCTTCCCTTCTTCCCTCCCTCCCTCCCTCTTTCTCCCTTCCTCTCTCTTCTTCTTTCCCTGTCTTTCTTTCTTTTCCTTCCTTTCTTCCTTTCCCTTCCTTCCTTCCTTCCTTCCTTCCTTCCTTCCTTTTTTCTTTAGCCTCCCAGGTGCTGATGTTACATGCATGAGTCACCAAGCCCAGCTTGAGTTTCTGTTAATCTACAAAGTAATGATGTCTGTTACTTATATATGGAGTTCATACAGGCTGGTATTGAGCACAGCTTCAGTACTCAGGGCAAACGGGTGCTTCCTGGTATGGCTATTAGGCCATTTCTTCCAAGGTTTCCCACTCTGCTCCACTTAGCTTCACTTAGTAGTTTCTACATCTGTGTATGCCAGATAGCATATTACTGGCCTTAGATAATTATTTTTATGATTATGAAAAGTTTTGAAATATAAATATAGAAATTAAAAGTAGCTATTTTTATGAATACTGAATTGCACAGAAAGATTTAATACAGGAAAATCAAGAGAAAAAAACTCAACCAAATTAGTTATGAGGCAAAGACATGAGTAAAAGATTTGAGGCAAGAGCAGTCACTGAATTGTTAATAATCAAAATGACATTGCTTTTTAGAATTAAAACCATCTTTAAGAAGAATACATTCAACTAGATTCTGTTTGTTGGATTAACAAGAATACCAGCTTTCCTGGAGGAATTCCTAGAAAGTAACATGTGTTCATTAGTTTGCATCAACTTGTTTCAAACTAGAGTGACCTAGCAAGAAGGAAATTCATTTGAGGATTTATCTCCATCAAACTGGCATGTGAGCTAGCCTATGGCACCTCTTCTTGATGTGGGTGATCCCAAAGTACTGTGGATGTTATCCCTGGGCAGCTGGTTGTGGGTCATATTATGTATAATCCTCAGGACATAAATGAAACATGATCACACTCATATATTAGTTAACTGTTTTAGTATTAAATCACTTCACAAATTAGAAGTTTATGACAGCAAGTCTTATTTCCATCTCTCATATTTTTTGTGTATCAAGAATTTGGTTGTGGCGTATCCAGAACACAAAGTCAGATCTCAGTAAGTCAGTGGCTAGCCTGATCTACAAAGAGATTTTTAGGCTAGCCATAGCTACACAATTGTCACAAAATAAAACAAAATAAAAAAAAATCCCATCAACAACAACAGTAAAATAATTTGGTTGTGTATAACTGAGCAGCTGTGGCCCAGGGTCTTTTGCTAGGATGCCCTCAGTAATAGCCCCCAGTTTGCCCTGGGACTAGTAATTTGCATGATTGACTGGTTGTAAGAGAGCTCTTTCCAAAGATTTCTTGCATGACTGCTGGTTGGTCCTGTGTGAGCTGGATATCTCAGTATTAAACTTGAGCCTCTCTGTAGATCTTCTACGATGACTTTATGGCATTATGACTGAGAAACTGTAGTAAAAGATGCAATGCTTTAAGCAATTTTAAGGTTCTTATCACTTCTTCCATATTCTATTGTCCTCATGGAGACAGAGTTATGAAGAGTCAATCACCTTAAAGACTTGCTGCCTTTATCTCTTGCTTTATCTGTGAAAAATCAAGATACTGATTAAAGTCTAGTCATTGTATTATTTGTTCATCTAAATAATTTAAGGGTTGTTTTTTTCAATGCCTGCTTGCTACTTATTTTTGCTTTTTGTTCATTGCTCTCCAACTTGTGGGGTCTTTTTCATTATGAATAAAGTCATATTTTTTATCCATGTATCTCTTGTTCAAACTCCCCTCTCCCCCTCATCCCAGTCGCTCTCTCTTCTCCTTGTGGGGTTTTCTTATATAGTCTTGGCTGGCTGTCCAAGTGTTTAAAGACCAGTGCCAGTATTGGTCTGGCCCAGCAAATAGATTTTCAAAATCACTTTTTCTTTTTATTCCTTTTTGTCTCTCTCTTTTTTTTTTATTGCAGTTATTTACACCAAACCTTACTGCATTAAAATATTAACATTTGTTTGGTAATAATTATAGGGATTAGCAGTGTGGGCTGGAGAGTTGGGTGTAAAGGTATTCATCTGCCTTGCTGGGTGTCATCTTGAGTCATCTGAGACAAGAATGGGCCTAGATCATCTAAGGCGTCAACACTCACATGGGTGCTGCTTGACAGGCTGTCAATCACATCATCCTCTCTTTGGTCTTTCTAGATGACTGTACCAGGCTTATTCACATTGTCATTTTAGATTTGCATTCATAACTAGACAATGTGAGCCCCAGGTGTAAGGGCTCTTGTTGTAGTTAGTTTTCCTGCCCATTTGGTGCCAGAGCTTGTAACCTGGCACGTGCGGCAGCGGTTGGAACTTGGTTCACGGCGGTTTTGTCCCCCAAAGAAATGGATCACACGGTTATATCCTTTAAGCTGTTTGGCCCATGTCTTATGCCCATTAGTAGCTAGCTCTTTCTTCTTAGATTAACCCATTTCTCTTAATCTTCCCACCACGTAGCTCAGCCCGTGGCTGGCCAGTACCTCTTACATGTCTGTTCCTCTTGTGGGTCGGATGGAGACTGACCTAACTCCACTCTTTTCCTACCTGCCTGCGCTCTGATTCTCCACTCACTTCTACGGTGCTCTACATAGGCCAAAACAGTTCTTTATTTACAGGACACAGAGAACATTTCTACCACAGGCTCTGTTTATATCATGGTAGCAATTTAACATTAACTAAAGGAAGGGGCATGAACAAAACCCAAAGTCAACAGATTCAGAAACTGATGGCTCTTCCTCCTCAGAAGACTGGCAAGGCAACACTTGGGGAGGAAGAGGTGGAGGATGGGAGGGATTAGAGCTGCATTCTGTACAGTCACCTCAAGTGGCTTCCTGCTATGCTCTTGGTGTTCTCCTTCATCTGTTATTTGCTAAGTTCTAAGCTCCCTGAAATGAGACCCTGGCTGATTTTATATCCCTATCATTTGTTCCATTGCTACAGAAATATTTGTTGCATGAGAAAAGACAAGCTTTCAGAGAAAACACTTTGTGGGAAACGCAATGGGTGAATAAAATTAAAAGATTCATGTTCTTCTGATGGGTTTGAATGGGTTATTTACTTAAATAACAGCTCTATCCAGGTAAATAAAATCATTTGATTTTAAAAAAAGGTAAGTTATTGATTGCTTGCCTGAACTGAAATAGCTTTTTGACAAAAAAAAAAAAAAAAAGCTGGGTTGTAGGTTTTGGATTTTGTAGACAAAAATAAAAAGGCAGTGTGCTAATCAACATTGGCTTGATGTTATGCTTTTATTGCTGGTCACATTAGATGTTTATAAAGCACATTTGGGGTGTCCACTGCTAAGTTGTCATGGAGGTGTTCCTATTGCCAACGTCCCTGTAGTCCATTAAAGGTCAAGCTGCCCCAGATGAGCAAGGTAATTACCTTCTCTAACATCACTGTTTATAGGCTGCAAATAGCAAATATGGCTTTTGTTATTTAATCTCTCAGTGCTGCTATTACATTAATCAGCAAAGCAATGGACAACAACTTAATTGATAGAAACAACACTTAAACTTTTGCTATTAAACCTAAAAGTTTAAAAAAATCTGCAGCAGTGGTTTGCATTTTGAGATTATATATATGTGTGTATACATATATCTCCAATATTTTTGGTGAGGAGGTATGAGTTTTGGTTAGAATTCTATTAAGTAGGATTTCAGCATGGTAAGTCTGATAAAAGTTATAGAATATAATCGGATAAAAAAATATACTGTTGCTCCATGGGAAAAAATGGTGAGAGTTGGCTGTGAGAAAAGGGGCTATTTTAAGTGCCTCAGATTAACAACATTTAACTCTACATTAATGTCCCCTAAAAATCATCCATACTAAGATATTTATGACAGGGATGTGTGCATTGATTATTAACTGGCATGTAAAATTTGTTATAGTACAAAATAGTGGCTTAAGACAATGATAATCATTTATTATGTCCAATGATTCTTATGAGTTAGGGATTCAGACTGGTTATGGTGGGATGACTTGTCTCTGCTTTATATCTGGGGGCCTCAGATCTCAGTTGGAAGTATTGAATACACTAAGGAAATAATAACAAGTTGCTAGTATTTTTATCTCATATGGCTAATATCAGAATACCTAGTAGGGCCTGTTGGTTATAATCCCTATGTAGCCTCTTCACAAAGCTTGAGCTTCCTTTATAAAAATGATTGTTGCATTCTAAAGGAAAGGAGATGAGAGAGAGGATAGACAAAGAGAGTAGGAGCAACAGCAGGAAAGCATCATAGGAGAAGGGAAAGATGTTACCTTCTCTGACCTGGTGCTAGGAGTCACACTTTGCTATTCCCACTGAACTATAGACAAGCAGGAATTCACTAACCTCAGTAGATTTTTTAAGGGCTAAGAAAGAAAATAAAGCAGTCAGGGATCATGACTAAGTGCTGGAAATGCACATGGAACCAGAAACACAAATGTGGCCAAAACTGAACAGCACACTTTGTCCACAAAGCCACAGTGATTATCATTACAGTTTGTTTTAGATGACAAAATATTTTTAATGTTGAATTTTTTTATTTAAGGTTTAGAAAATAAATAAGATTGGTAGTATTTGTCAAAATCTAGAATGTTGACTCTTGTGGAATGATATTATTAGAATTTACTACAAAGAAGTCAGAATACATTGAGCATTTGGGTCACATTTTGGATGTATTTTTATTACATTGACCAAAAATGAATTCACATTGGCCTTATCTAAAAATAGAATTTATTAATTTATGTAACTGAAAACTTTGGATTTTGCTGGATAAACATATATTGGACAACCCCAAATGATACAGGAGACAGTCTCTAGTCTCTCTTTTTTCTTTCTCTTTCTATCTTTTCATTTGCTATTCTTGAGCAGAGAAATAAGGGAGAGATGGCTGGCCAAATTATATCTACTACTGATTACCAACAGATCTTAATCAAGTCTCTTTGGTACTCCAAACTTTGAATCTCTATGATTAGACCTTCATAGGTAGTGCCCGACTGGTAATTTTGTAAGCACTTATTATTGTGTTTGATATCAGATTTGATATTGTATAGGGCAGCACTTGTAGAGATTCTGAAGTTTGCCACTATCAGTTTGAAGAGAGAGTCAAATTGTCCTTGTTGGTGTTTGTTTTTTAACCTAAATTATTGAGTCGATAATGAGAAAACGGTTTCAAAATAAGTAGATGGTTGGTTCCAAACTGTATTTGGGTGCTTTGTAAGATACTTGTTTGCTTATAAAAACAAAAAAACAAAAACAAAAATATTAAAATTCACACCAGAGAAAAGAACATTGCCTGGTAGACACATAGAAAAGCATGTGGTATAATTTGGCAAAAGTTCTCTGGAATAGATAATTAGTACCCAAATAATAGTTTTATAGCTTCTCTAATTATGCTCTTCTTTCCTATTTCAGTCATTACTTTGTAGTGGTATTATGTTGTTGCATTGTTAATTGTCTTGCCTACTGGTTTAATAAAATGCTGATTTGCTGAAGGTAGACAGGATGTGTGGATGGAGCTACCATACTAAGAAAACTCTGGGAAGAAGAATAACAGAGCAGATGACAGTGTAAAGAAGTTGAAATGCTGTTGAGAAAAGGTACTGAGCCACATGGCTGAACAAAATAAGAATCATGGGTTAGTTTAAGAGTAAAGGGTTACTTTAGGAGTAAAGAGTTAGCAAGCAATATGCCTGCGCTATGGATCAATCAGCATAAAATTAATATAAGCCTTCTGTGTGTTTTATGGGACTGAGGATCAGCATGTCTGGGCCATGGGCCCAGGCCTGAAAGTCTAGGCCAGGAACTTATTACTACATTACTTTATATTTCTTGCTTGAATTTATATGTGGGAGCTCATTTGTAGCTTGACTTTCTTCCTGTCATCACAATTGTTAAATCCAAGGTAGCATCTTATCTATCTAGCAATTTCTGGCAATGTCCTAAGAATTATCTTCATCCTCCAATGACCATATATAAGAGGATTTAGATCACATGACTTTCTCAGAACTAGTTACTAAATTTGACCTATCCAAATACCAAAGAATAGCAAGATTGTATGAGCTTCCAAAGGTAACAG
Source organism: Sigmodon hispidus (assembly GCA_004025045.1). NCBI lineage: Eukaryota > Metazoa > Chordata > Mammalia > Rodentia > Cricetidae > Sigmodon > Sigmodon hispidus. The sequence continues at coordinate 18,161 of PVIH01011828.1, read as the reverse complement.
CTTCTGCTGTTATAAACTGGCATGCTGGAATGTGGAATTTGTCTTCTATTGAAAGGTTTGGGTCAAGTTTGGGATCATTCTAAAACTCAGCTCCATCACCTAATATTGATAGGAAAACTCTAGATAGTTCTATTGACAATTAAATAATCATCTGTACTAGGTGTTTATTAGCTGTCGTGCATGCTATGATGAAAATATCTGAGAGAAGAAGATAAAAACAGAAGGAACTATTTGGCTTGTGATGTCAGGGTGTTCATTCTATGACTGCTTGGGCATAATACCAAAGTGGCAGGAGAACATGGCAGCAGAACTTTACCCTGTGAAGGGTATAAAGCAGATACAGAAACAGAAAAGAAACAGAGACAAGATACTAAACCACAACCACTGAACAGCTTGGGATCTGAAGCACCTTGGACCAGCACCTGGGAGCCCATTCCCTCCAGAGGAACAGCTGACCCAGTCTTGATGTTGGGGTGACGAAAGCAAATCTGCCTGGAGTAGATGCTGAACTGAGCCACCTTGGGACCTTGGGACCTCCTGCCCTTGCTTGGAAGGAGATAAAGTGATGGGGAGAAGAGAGAGTGACTGGGGGGGCAGGAGGGGGAAGGGAATTTGAACAAGAAGATACATGGATTAAAAAATATGACTCTATTCATAAGAGTAATAATAAAAGAATTTGAATTAAGTGATCCATATCCTTCAGCCAAGTTTTACCTTATAGTGTTGCCTGAACTTCCCAAAGTATTTTTGTCAGTTTTGGCTTTCTGATGTAACATGTAGGACTCTGGAGGATATTTCCTACTCAAACCATAGTAGATAGCTTTTCAGAATAACTGGTATGTGGTACATCTATTTCACCCTGTTCTGTAGCACAGAATTAAGATGTATAAAAGAGCTAAGTAGGAAATGGAAGCTTCTCAGAAGTCCATAGCATAATGTCACTTTTCTCCCAACCTCATACAACTCTAAAAGGAATGATGATTGTATATATTCTATTTCTATAGATCTGGGTGGCTTTATGCATCAAGTGGACATATCTTAAAGACTAGTTATTTAGCGAGCTCTTGTATTTTTTTAAGAGTTTGCAAGTCTCAAGAAGGTTTCCTCCTGACCTGCCAGAGAGTGTCTGACCCTGACTGCTTAGGTTAAAATAGTTATCAAGACAGAAGCACCTGGAGGAACACCATGTCTTTTATTTCTCAGAAAATATTAGCCACCCAGACGAGGGAGTCAAGAGAACTTTAGGATGATCAATTGATGTGTTGATTGGCAATTTATTGCTCCCCGGTTTTGTCCTGTTAATGTGAGGACAAAAGCATTGACAATATTGACACAACTGAGGAACACACAGTGCTTTGAATGAGTTGTTTGTCAGGATGAGGCCATAGTTATGTAGTTATCTAAGTGCTGGAAGCAATTAGCTGTAAACTGATCTTGACTATCAAAGACATGTGTGGGAGGCAGGTTGCCTGGTATCCTTTTAATTCCTGATTGATTTTTGCTGTAGGTTGTTTTTCTGTAATTTTCCTAATAACAAACACCGTGTGACAGCCTTGCTTCTAGCTCATGTTATGATCCTCAGGTTCTTGGTCCTGACACAATCCATTAGTGGCTCCATTTCAAACCTGGATGAAAACACAGAGCTGGTCAATTTCCATTACTGTGAAAATCTTTGCTTAACAAAAGAGTTCCCAAGCGTGGAAACAATATTTTGGAAACTGAAAGTATTTGGAGATCTTTAAGCAATTATGAAATTAGTCATTACTTATTCAACAATTTAAAAACTATCAACATGACTGTTACTTAGCACTCATTTATAGCAGTGTCCAGAAGAAAATTTCTTCTTCTGGAGATATCTTTCTGGTGGATTGTAATGGTTAGATTGGGCAGTCACAAGGGAATACTACAGATCAGCAAGCTTACATAAGAGTTATTCTCTCACAGTTATGGATACTAGAACTCTAAGATCAATGTCTTAACATGTTTGCTTTTCCCAAGGCCTTTATTTCTAACTTGTGGATGAATCTATACTGTGTTTTCATAGGATTCTTTCTCTTTGTAAACTACCCCTGGAGTTTCCTGTAGTTTCAACTTTCCCATAATCCAAACTTAGATTTGATTATTTCTCAATTTAGTACTCCTTTAATGGTTCTACCCTTGTCACATTCTAAGATATTGAAGTTGAGTGGTTCAATATAAGGATTTTGGGAGGGATATAATTCTTTCTACAATGTTGTAAATTAAGTCAAAGAATATGTATTATTTACAGTAGTATCCCTGTACTAGGAAGAAAAATAAAGCAGGGAAAATAGCCGTTGGGAAGGAGGGTATCATTTTACACAAGATGGTCTGAAGAGCCCTCTGTTGAAACAGTACTGAACAGATAAATGAAGAAATAAGCATGGATGGCCTGGAGGAAAATTGCTTTAAGCAGAAAGCCTGGTCCTCAGAATACTGGAAAAAAGCCAAGAGGCTACTATAGTTGGAATAGAGAGTCAAGGGCAGAGATGATGTGACAGAACTCCTTAGCATCTTGCTAGGAAAAATAAGCTGGAGACTATCAACCACCAAACTCATGATCAAGATAACAGTGTGTTATTTTCTAGCATAATGGGCACAGGCTTTGCATACAATGGGGTCAGTGAGAAACTAAAAGGAGAAGCAAAGAAGGTGTTAGCTGGGTGTTAACCCTGAGAACTGGTTCTCCATGGATGCTTTTTCAAAGGTAGACTACACAGTAAGAAGCTGGTAAATAAGGGTGGCATCTAATGAATTTGATTTGAAGACTTGTTTTGAAGCTGCTGTGTTTTCTATCTAGTGAGACATCGAGTTATTTAACTAAGTGGACTAAAATATCTCACTTATTAAAAAAAAAAGATGGTTCTTTGTCTTATAAGTCTTGATTTTAGATCATTGTAGCCAAAATAATTGTTACAATGTTTTGATTTTATTAAGAGATCATCATCTATATCTCTAAAGTACATTTCTCTCTGTTCCAGTTGAGATTGCCTCCTTTATGTAATTTCTGAACAAAGAAAACATCTTGTGAACTAGTAGTGATGATTTACACTGGAAATATAATTATTCACCTTCTTTTTATGCAGGAAAATCAGTCTCATTATGTGATACATTTTATTATGGGCAAGAAGCCCAGGTGTCAGATTGAATGTTATGCTTTGTCCCATGCTGTAACAGAGATTGTGTATCAATGGTCTTTAGTCCTATGCATTAATTATTTGGTAAAATGAACCAATTGAAAATGAGCTTGTGGTCTTGGCGTCATTCATCTCCCCTCTCCGCAAGCAGTTATTTTTCTGCCTCTCTTACCCCAATGAGCAGCTGTATTTGTGTGTTTCATCCTGAGAGGGCAGGCAACTGGCTGCCATCAAATTCACTCTGTGGCCTGGCCAGTGGGGAGCCATGAAGAGCCATCTGCTGTCTCCACTGCAGAAACCAAGTGTCACCTTTGCAGTTGTCTTGCTTAGAGAAGGATAATGTAGTTATTATTAACGAAGCATATTGTTTGTCAGAGCAAGGGCATAGTTTTAAACAATAAATAAAGAGGAAGTTGTAACTCATGTCCATACACTTGCACACTGGTCTCCATGGAAATAGTTGTCCTATAGTCAAGGGAAAGAGTACAGAAGGTACACTGTAGACAAACCCTTATACATGCAAAGATAAATAACAAGAACATCTAAGATATTGAAATGAAAATTGACATGTCATTACTGTGCAAAATAACTAGGAGAAGTAACAGAAGAAGAAGAAGAAGAAGAAGAAGAAGAAGAAGAAGAAGAAGAAGAAGGAAGAAGAAGAAGAAAGACAGAAAGACTTGTTTTGGTTGACAGTTTCAGCACATGGTTTGCTGGCTCTGTTACTATGAATCCTTGTTGAGAAAGTCCATTTCAAAGGCAGGAGGATGTGCTGGAACAAAGATACTCACCTTATAGTTTCCAGGCAGCAGAAGCCTATTTCCTTTACTAGATCCCACCTCAAAAGAATCCATTTATCTCTCCAGTCATAAATAGATGAGCCTACTGGTGATGTTAGAGCTCTCATGATCCAGTTACTTTCTGAAAACCACCAGCTAGCAGCCCAGCTTTCAGCATATGAGTATTTCTGGAGTACAACTCATTTTTAGACCTATATAAGGTATCCTATATTTAACTCCTTTAGTAGAGTCATTCAGTCCCTTTCTATGGGTCCTAAGGCTATCTCAGCAGTGTAGAATACTGAAAACATATGGACACTGACATCAGACTACCCTAAATTGAGATGATCACTTCTTTACTCTCTGTATATGTTTATTATATTTCTGCTTCTGCATAATGGGCATTATTTCAGGGAAATTTGGAGACTATTTGATGGTCATTAAGATGCTTAATGACCATAGGAAATCAATAGCAATTTCCCAGTTATAAGATGATTGCTTTTGTTATCTTTATGCAAATAAATGAAGCTCTGTAGGCATCTGCTTAATCATGAAGTCTTGATGGTGGTTGACAGCTTTGCTGAAGTTAGCTCTTTAACACCAGTCAACCTAAGTGCTGACTGTGGGGAAATCACTGCACATGAAACTGAATTAAGATGCTTTCAGTATGGTCAAGATGCATTGGTATGACACTTATAACTCCTTTCCCATAAGGTAAAACCTTCAACTTTTATAAAATGCTCTTTGAATTTTTCCTGCAAGAAATGTTGGTATTTTAGTTGGCCTTAATTTTTATCACAGTGATATTGAAAATAATTTTATTTCTTAACTTGAATGGGCTTTGATATTTGGGGATGGTAGGTCTCCCTGGTTAGGTTAAAGAAAATTGAGCCTTGCCTTGGAGAAGAGAATCCTCACAGCATCTGTGTGTGTAGATGAGAATAGGATAAGCAAATGCCCAAAAATAAAAGAAGACCAGAGACTCAGTGAAGGGAGAGAGATGGTAATGATGGCAGCCCCATGTGGAAAATATGGAAGACAGAGAGGAATTGAAGGGAGAACTGAAAAGAAAATTGAAGTTGTGTGAGAATATGTAGTTATGTCATTAGCACTTGGACTTAATGATCCTTTGAAAAGGCTTTGCTTTCTTAAAAAAAAAAAAAGATAGTTTTAATTGATGTCATTTGTCTCTTAAGTCTTACCTCTGAGTACATTTGAGAGCTTGGTCACTTGTTCTCCAAATCTGTAGGATCAAACAGACATTCAATAAAGTTCTTGTTGCTTTTATGGACTTCTCCCTTGGTCTTCAGTGAGTGCAGTGCCGGCAAGTGGGCAGCACTGTTTGCACACTGTTGTTCGCAGAATGCAGAATGAGTTCTTCTTCCAGTGGCACAGGACTCAGATCTTTACTTAGTTAAAGGAGAATACCAGAAAATATCAGAGAAATACTACATGACTGTCTGGGCAATAATCTTTTGAATATGAGCCTAGAAGTTCAAGTAACAAAAGAAAGACACACACACACTCATACACACATAGAATTATATGAAAATAAAACCTTCAGAGCAGATGGAATATCAGCTGAGTTAAATGACTGTAGGATCTAAACATAAGGAACTAAAGCTATTAGACAGCAAAGACAAATCAGTTGAACAAAACACCCTTACAAATGAGCAGTAAAATTACAAAGTGGATGAACAGTAGAGTGAACATTTCTAAATAGAACAAGGTATAAATAATGAGTATGTACATGAGAAACTTTCAGCCTCACAGACCATCAAGAAAATACAATTTAAAAGCACAATGTGTTATCACCCTCTTCAGATAGAATGGTTATTATAAAAAAAGACAGAAGTAAGAAATTCTGGAGAAGATGTAGAGAAAGAGAAACTTTTAGTTAGAATACAATTAGACATTGTGAAAAACAATGTGGATATTTGTCCAGAACTGAAAATACAAGTGACCCATCCATCCCACTGATTGCTATACATTGAAAGGATATAAGATGATTATGTAGAAGAAAAAATTATTTTATTTTTATTGAAGCATTACTCATGATAGCCATGACACATACATACAAACTAATGGTTGACTAATGAAGAAAGATCGTCTAGACTACAGAATAGTATGTTATTCAATGATAAAAAAGATAAAATTCCATTATTATGCATAACATGGAAGAGACTGGAGAACATTGTTAATGAAACTACATCTTTTTTGAGAGTGAGAAATTTTAAAATTCTTTTTATTTATTTTTATAGAATAAAGTCTTTTTTTTTTAAATCCATGTGTCCTCTTTTTCCAACTCCCTTCCCCACCTGACCCCTCCTGGTCAGCCTTCAGACTTCCTTCCTCCTCCCCATCCTTCCATCTCCTCTCCCCAGAAAAAGCAAGAGGTCCCAAGTTGGATTAGCATCCACTCCAGGCAAGTCTAATTTCCTCATCCTAATATTCATACTGGGTTAGGTGTTCCTCTGGAGGGAATGGGATCCAAGTTGCCAGTCTATGCCCAGAATCACAGTCTAAACCCACATTTTTAGGCTCCACATATTGTCCATGTCAGTGGACAGTTGCCTGTCCTTGGAGGGCTTAGTTCCTTTTCCAGATGGTTCCCAGGTGGCTGTTCTTGATTCAGTGTGCTCCCCAGAGTTCCAGCCAGCCATCACTGTGAGAATTTTTCTCATAGTCCCTATCCCCTTGCCCATATAAAGTCTTCTCCCCCGCTATCAGCTGGATCAGGGACTCAGCCCAGTGCTCAGCCAAGTATCCCTCTATTCATTGTTGAATTTAAGTTCTGTGATGGCACTTGGGGTAGTTATTCATTTGATTACGCAGGAAGTCCTGTTTAGGCAACATCTTCGCTATTGGTTGAGCAACAGTTGCTCAACCATTGAGCTATCTTTTCAGCACCCATGATCTCATTACATGAAATTTAAAGAAATGAATCTTATACCATTGAGTAGAACAGTGATTGACAGGAGCTGCGGAGAGTGGGGAAAGAAGTGGGAAGAAGATGGTTAAAAGGCTACATGGTACAATAAGGTAGATAGGAAGTTTCTAGAATTCTTATGCACAGTGAAATGACTATAACAATAGTGATCTGTATTTGAAAGAACTAGAAAAGAGTAATTTAAATGTATAACAAAAGGTCATTAAATGACTAGGACCATGGGCATGCTAATTATCTTGATGTTATCACTACATGATATATACACATAACGGAGATCACAATGTATCCTATAAATATGCTCAATTGCTATTCCTCAGCAAAATATTCTAATGAAAAGGCAAAAGGAGGGATTCTTTTAGAATGTGTTTATCAATAAATAGCTACACAATGTTTCTTTATGTAATTTTTTTTTGGCTGGTTAAAAACAAAATTAAAATAGTATGTAAAATGCCTGTAAGTTAGTTTTGAAAAAATGCTTTAAAATTTTTTTAGTAAACAATTGGTTAGAATACCAGTAATGTTAGCTCTTTCATCATTATGTTCCTCTGGAAAATTCACTGATAAAAAGAATCATTTCTGTTTACACTTCCTAGAATTATCTGTCTTCCTTGATACTCATTTGACCATAAAATCCTGTGTGATATACTAAATCATATTTCTCTGCATCAGTGATACAAACCAGGAAAAAAAAATCAGAAAAGCCTAAAACAAATCTTGCTTTGACAATTGTCAGAGGAATAGTGGAGTCAGCCCTGGAAGTCTCTAATAGATCTTTAAAATGCCCTCAAGAATTCTTTGATGCTCTCTTGTTCCTCACAATTGAAAATAAGAATGATAGAAAAAAGTCCAAAGCTACAGGAAGCTCTTAAAAGCCAGGCATTATTGGCAAAGCATCATCATCAATTTGAACCAGTGCAGTTGCAATAATTGAAACTATTTGCAATCAGAGACAAGAATTTAAGGCCAACATTATAGGAAGTATCCTGTCAGTGATCCCAGTCAAAACTTTTTACTTGGAAGATATACAATGTGCATTATTAAAAGCTCATGTCTCACTCTTGGTAGAACACTTTTAAAGAATGGTTAGAACACATCATTAACATGCAACTGTTTCTACAGGACATGTCAGCCTTTGCTTGACAGTCTCTTAACATTCATATGTGAATGTTATGTATTCATGTGAACATTCATATGTATCCTAGTTAAACCAAAAGCCATCTCAAACAAGACTTCATACATGTCTCTAAAACTGAGTGTTTGGAATCAACTATATAAATATTTCACACAAACTTCATAGAATGGATCTAAAATTAGAGGACAGTATTCATTTAAAATCACTTAGTTGCCCCCCTTGAGCTTTCCCCCCACCCCCAGTAATAAGGTTTAGTTCACAGGTGCTATTTGATTGGATAAGTTGGCCTTGAAGCCTTTTCTTGAGCTGAGGGTTTTCCTATGGAACTTGTTAGAGCGCTTGTAGAAATACAAAGTTCTTGAACAGGGTAGATGATTTCTTCCTTACTGTGTTTTCTTAGCCTGTGGCTATTCTAAAGATTTTTGTTCATCTTTTCTTTGAAGTTTGGAGTGTTCATGCTTAACTCTCCATACCTGCCTCTTCCATAGACGACCCTTAGGGTTTACTATGGCTTGTCTGTCTTAGTGCATAACCTCTCATCAATCTCTGGGCAGTTGTGTGGTAATTCTGGTGATTTTCAAACACAGTTCTCTTTATTAGTTACATCATGTAGCTGTGGTACTATTGCCTGAGCTGATAACTCAGTGTCCTTCATCATCTGTCTGGTTCACACCAGTACCCAGGCTTCTGCTCCTTTCCCATCTCTGACTTGACTCCCATAGTTTTAAAACCAATTATTTAAAAACATATATAAAAAGAGCCTCTGAATTCCATAAGAACACCTCTCCATTACAGGGAAGATCTGATCAAGTATTTTTTTTACTCTGTAACAGATCCAAGACAATCTGTCAATATAATACTGACAAAAAATAATCTGAAAAGATATTAGTGTCTGATGCCAAATTCTTCTTTTTTTTCTTTTTCATATAATATTAATATGCCTTTGGTTGAGATATAGTGGGTGTGAGTTGCTTCAAGTCTTAGTAAAGGTTTATAAAGCTGGAAAAAAAAGTCCTGCAATTGTGAACAATAGCAATATTGCTAGCCAAAAACGGGTGTCGGACAAAAAGTGAGCTCTGAAGTCAAGCTTTGGAGTTGAGTTATGAGACAGCTGGGAAACAGCAAAAATAGATATGGATCCACGAGCCCTGAAGGAAAAACAACTTTCACCAGGGCTTGACATGTCTGGTGATTGTAATAGTGTCTCCTGATACGTGTAAGCTCTGGATCAAATGGGACCAATTGGTTATTGACAACTGTTACTTTATTGCAAATCTGAGTAAAAAGCTTGCCACTGCCCTGCCCAGACTCTAGTAAGGAGCAAGGAGGCTCTCCTAAAAGAAAGAAACTTGGTTCATTTTGCAAAAACACCATCTTTCCAGTCATAACCTGTGCCAGACCGAGATGCCGTGAGACCTTGAGATTGCTCACATTGCAATGGCCTTTAGTGATACCATCACAGGCCTTCCTAGGTGATAGGCATCTTTGACTATCAAAATTGATTCCATTCCATGGTTCTGAATGGCAGGAGCTAACACTGGATGCTTTGCCCAGGAGGAGGGAGCACCATGATGGGGCCTGAGAGCCCCTCAAATGGATTTTGCAAGGAAGCAGCACCTGCTGTGTTTCCAGGTGCAGGAAGGCAGGATTTCAGCTTTTTTTTCCCCCCACAGATCATAAATTAATTTGAAATGAACTTCTCTCCTCCCACAAAACATAATACCAGAGAAGGAGTGGAGTCACGGTTTTTCTGTAGTGTACTGCCTGAAGGGAGAAAAGTCATTTTCTCCTGAATTTGTTGACAGGGCACGTGATAAGTGCCAAATGCTAGGCTGCCACAAATGCGTGGCATGTGTGTCCAATTCAAAATAATTTGCAGTTTGGAGTAGATTCTCCACACTGTCGGCTTGAACCTGAAGGAGTGGAAAGAACTGTGCATATTTTGTTCCAGAGAAAGGCATTATATGAAGCCCAAACTGATGTGCCAGGGACTCCACATGTTTCTGTATTGTGAATATAAATGATTATTTTTGATAGTTATCTGGAAAAGATAAGAAGTAGAGAGAAGGACACACAGTTACTTTATAATTATGTATGGGCATTTGGCAAACAGTGAAGTAACGCTTCTTTTTCCTCAGTTACCGGGCTAGCTTGGCAGCATGGAGCTGGCTTTCTAATCAGATCAAGTTTGTTTTGTTTTGTTTTTTAACTCAAAAACTTCTTCATGATGTACAGCAGTGCGTACAACATTGATACTAACCACCATTGACCATTCATTTTGTTTTCTTATTTTCTTTATATTAATAGTATAAAAATCATGTTTTTAAAGGACATTTTCATGCTTGTATTACATTATGTATTTTGGTCTTAATCACCCAGTTCTCAGTGTTTTCCTTAAAGCATCAACCGATAGACAACAGAAACCTAAGCATCATTTCTGATGCCTTTTCTGTCCCTACCACAGCTAAGAACTCTGACTACCTTTTCAATTTGCAATGTCTTTTTCCAATTTCCCTCACTTTTTTATGGCCAAGGTTTAAGGTCTTGCCACCTCTGTATTTCTAGATGGATGGGCTCCTAGATATCACCGTCCCTCACTTTACTTTAGGCTTTACTTTGCAGCTATAGCCCCCTCTCTCTAAGTGTAGATGTGTTTACAGTATTTCCCTGGATAAAATGTGCTGAGAGTCCTTGATGTCTATAGGATAAGTTCCTTGCAATTCAGTTATCTCAGTGCTCTGTTCTCTTCTCTTAATGCTATATCCTGTGGTCCATAGACTGCATAAGCACAATACTATTTTGTACATCGTTGTCATAACATATATACTATTTCATTGTTGGGAAAAATATTTTCATGTCTGTGAGCTGGTTGGGCATCAGATATCCATCCACAGTGAACTTAGCTGTTTGTTAAGCGCTTTATGGTGTGTTAGGGTGAGTTATTCTTACTTTTTGTGTCTACTTTCATGAACATAATGTTAACATTGTATCTGTCCACTTTACATTTGGTTACTGATTTCTTCATATATCTAAGCTATTTAGATTTAAAAATGGTAGTTATATTTTTAAAACTACTTTCAATGTTTGTATTTATTCTTTGCAAATTTCATACTATAGTTGGATCATATTCTTCCTCTCCTTCAATTCTTCCCATGTTCTCCCTCAGCTCATTACCCACTCAACTTCATGTTCTTTCTCCCTCTTAAAAACTCCCAAACAAGAACAAAACAAAATAAAAAGATCACACACACACACACACACACACACACACACACACACACACACACGGTGGAGTTTTGTTTGTATTGACCGACTGCTCCTGAACATGAGTCCTGTCCTCCAGTGAGGTTAATATACCAAGGATCACTCCATTGAGGAAAAGTGTTTTTTTTGTCTTCTAGCTGATATCAGTATGAATATGTATATGAATAGTTTCCTGACTATGGATAGGATTTCATGTGTACTTCCCCTTCTCCAGACTGCAATTTTTCTTGGCTTGAGCTTGGGTTGGTCATGTGAATTCTGTCACAATCTCTGTAAGTTCATATGTTGTGTTTCCTGTTGTATCTGAAAAATGGTGATTCCTTAGAGTTGTCCTTTACCACTGGCATTGGCAATCTTTCTACCCTCTCCTTAGCATAGATTTCTGATCCTTGAGAAGAATGGAGCTTTTTATATTTGGTATCTCTTGTGCAGTTTTTCCTTGAAGTATATTGGTAGTTGCTTAATATGTATTTGTTGATCAAATCTATTGATGCAATAATAAAAACTGCACTAGATTGAATAAATGAAGAACCAAGCAAATTGAAGAGGAAATCTCTATGTTTAGGAGAATTTGGTAATGTGTAGCCATAAGAGTGCAAAAAGATTTGGTATAATTCTGATTTCATTTGCAGCTCACTGATAATGAGAAGTAACAGCAATTAGAGGCTCCTGTGAGGGTGTGGAGAAAGCAACACTCACAATAATCTGGAGAGGTTTTATTTAGTTCTTCCAATCTTTAATCTGATAAAATTATTTTAACTTGATTTTCATTTTTCTAACTTCCTACTCTTCTGCTTTCTCTTTCTTCTTATAAAAGAGATATAAAGTCTATCAGATCATGTAGGCTTATTTTATTAAATGTATAGAAAATGTATTAATTATTTACATGCATTTTTAATATACATATATAAAAGTATTTACATGGCTAAATGCTTATTTTTAGGTGATTATGCTGAAACCACCTGTAATCAGAGATTTAAAAAATACAGTGTAATTCCATTTCCTGAATAGTTATTTGACTGCTGGTAATAGACAGAGAATCACAATTTGGGTTAGTCATAGATGACAGAGGTTCATTATTCTGCCTGTTGGGGAAGGAGTGGAAAGAAAGTCATTGGCCTCTTGTTCTGAGTAGTACAGTATAGTCCCCTCTATTCAGATGTGTAGATACCTTGGACAGAGCTAAGGCCACATTCCTCTTTGTGTTAGGGTAAACACTGAAGAAACTGACTCTGGATAATTAAAAGGACCATCATGTTTCAATCATTCTAAAGTAGTTAGAAATGTAAGAGTTACAAACAACAAATGCTAACAAAACCTCTGTAGTCCTCTGTAGATGGAGATCTAACAATGTTAGATACCCACGTTATGACAAGAGAAACTCCTTTGGACCTCCCCTCAGTCAATAGGAAAATGTTTCCATAAGCAGGGGAGTTCACTAGAGGCCAGTACATATTGCTGCGGTTTGAGACTCCTATAGTACAGTGCACACCATGCACTTTTGACTTAAGTACGGAAATGGAAAGTTATCATTGGCAGGTACTTTCTTACTTAGATGTGCAAAATGTGCAGGATCTTTCAAGGAGCACCTAGGAAAGCCATGTATGTATTCTAGGAAGGAGAGGCACACTGGCACTGTGCTCTGAGCCTGAGCACAGGCACTGTCATTAGTTTTTTCTAGTGATGCTCTGATATGAGATGTCTTTCTGTATGCTGTGAATACCATTGGTTAATAAAGGGACTGTTTTGGCCTATGACAAGGCTGCTTGGAGTCAGGTGGGAATTTTAAGTATAGATAAAGGAGAAAAAGGCTGGAGTCAGAGGGAGATAGCTGCATACTGCTGTTGAGAAGGCAAGATATAATGGAACGTAGGTAAAGCCATGGAGCCACATGGCAATATACAGATTAATGAAAATGGGTGAAGTTGTAAAAGCTAGTGGATAATGAGCCTAAGCCATATGCTGAACAGTTTGTAAATAATATAGCCCTTTGTGTGATTATTTGAAATTAAGCAGCTATAGGCAGGTCTGGACCTAGGAACTAGGACAGGCTGGATGGGTCAGAAACTTCAGGCTATAATACTATGGTGTGAGTTCACAACCCTAATCATTCTATGGGAGAAGCTGGACTTCATAGCCAGTCTGTGGTGGCTTGGCTCATCCCTGTGTCCAGCTGACTTGAATTCCACTTGAAGCCCCCACTGTCTTATTTGCCATTGTGTATTTGGTAGCAGCAGGTGAGTAAGACCTGACAGATGCTAGAAAAAGCTAGAGATTTTAGCCTGTGAGACAAGTAGCTATGCCACAGAGGTAAGTCCCTCAGAGCTCTATCATTTATTTCTGTCTACTTTAAATCTCTATTCTGTCTGGTAAGATGCATTTTTAAGCTTTAAGAAGAAAATGCTTTGTGATCCCCAGCACCAGGCAATCCTTGCCTGTTTTTCACAGCTGTAAAATATATCTTTTAAGGCAAATTATCTGCTTTATTCCACTTAGATTTTTATATGAACACACCAACAAAGGAACGTTTTGGAAATCCCATAGTCTTAGTCTGCAGGAAGAACAGGTATTTTCTGTCCCTCAGTTGCACTGAATTAGATAAAAAGCAAACAAAACCACAATGAACACTGAGAAACAAAAGGTAATGTGAATGTTTAGTTATGTATACATTCTCTAAGTCTCTTCTTTGTAACAAATTCCTGCTTTGTGGTAATTTCTGTTATGTCTAGAATCCCTAAGTTTTCTACACATACAGAAAACCAATGTTTCCTAGAAGAATGAAAGATTCTTTAAGTTCTTGAATAAATTCTAAGAAAAGGGCTATCCTTGGTTTCCAACTTAAACAAAATAACCAACATTCTACAGTGTATACATTGTTCAACATGTTATGTCAGAAGCAACAAATACATGCTTACTGTTAATTAGAATAAATAAATACATAAAATTAAAAACCATAAAATATAATGGCCAATCTTCCCGATAGAGCCTGCTTGGATGTGTTTTTATCTTGGAAGAGAAAAATAACTGTGAGGAATGGCATCACATTTGACCTCATGTACAGTCTTTTTTGTTTATTTTGTGTTTTATTTTTCTGAATTCAACAATAAAAATAATTTTCTAAAACAAATTGCACCAATGATCTTCTTTACTGGCTCCTTCTGAATGACTAGATCTAGTATTGCATGAGTTTTCACAGGTTAGGAAGATGTGGGCACTTCAGAGGCCTGCTTTGATGTTCCCCATGGAGAGGACAGACCAGGACCCTCTGGTATCCATCCTCTAGGTGGACCATGGAACCTCAGGCCTGGCACCTGCTGTGTTTACACTGCTGTAGCTTTGGCTTTTGGAACCAAAGGATTCCGAGAGAAGATATTCTGAGTCTCTCATAAAGGGTCCATTTTTGTATATTTCTTCTCAGAAGAATGAGCATAGCCTTTAAAAAGTACAGAATCTTTTTTACATTAAAAGACTTCAGATTCTATTTGAACTGTTCCTTCCTTGCAAGGTACAATGTCCTACCTGGGAAAAGGCTTTAATAAGCAGCCACGGTAGTCCTTTGCTTCTCTTTGCTTTGCCGGTGAAACATTAAGCATAATCTGATGTGTCAATAGAGACACCTCAGGTGCTCAGAATCATTTTAATTCTTCTTACTGTCAAAACCCAGTGTCAATACTGACACGAATTGCATTAAAAATATATGTTAGATCACCTGGAGAGCAGCACTTTTTAGTGCTAGGTCTCCTTAAAAGCAACGTCTGTCAAAGATTCAATTCGAACTCTTCTTTTGCCTTTGAATTTCATAGAACAGATTTTTCTTTAACTTGACCTGCTTTGCATCATTCAGACCTATCAGTGGAAGAAGAAGCTTTTCCCTTTACCTGACCCTATGGGAAATATTGTACATTTCTAGTGTGTTCTCTGAAGTGGATGTGTAGGATGACATGTGAGAGGATGATGTCACTCACAGTTGGTGATTAAATACTGCCCTGGGACTAGCAGAGTGTGCTTCAAGGAAGAGGCAAGAAACAGAATGATGCCTATGAGTTTCTCATGTATTCTACTTTGGAACACACATCACGGTCATTTAATGAATGCACAAAGCAAAAAGATGTAAGTAAAACCGTGAAATTTAGTTTGTAAGCAATAGAAACTTAAAAGTAGACTGGATTTACCATATACCACAGTCCCTAGGCTTTAGAAGATGTAACATGGGCTATATGATATTTAAATGTATGTTATCTATAATACATAAAAGTTATGTAATGTGTAATAGATATGATCACCAAATCTGATGTAGATTCAATGTCCTCTATCACAGAAATGGAAAAACTAAGATGAAAATGTTTTATCTGTTCATAAAGACCATATTTATTGCCATGTGGCACACTGAAATCACCCAAGTGGCTTTTAAAAATATATTACCCTGTTATTTGAAGAAGCAAAATGACATTCAGGTATTATTTAGCAAATCATGTATTTAAGACTGTGAGAGGTCCATAAATGTGTGTGTAGGAGGCACACACCTGGCACACACTATATTCTTGTTTACAAAGACATTAGGGATCAATAACTAGATGAACTAAAAAGGGAAGTCCATTCACTTTAATCTCACTGCTGCTGTTACTCCCCTATCCCTGTGTGTACACCTGAATTTTTGGTGTGATAGGCAGTTTGTGTAGACAGATATACAGGAAAAGTTAATCCCTTTGATCCAGACCTTTGTTACACTAAACTTGTTCTTTTGTGAGAAAGTGTGAGAAGTGCCAAGTACTGTGGTCATAGGATATTTGCACTAATGTTTAATGTGCTGGGGCCTGAGCCATGAGGTTTTTTTTTTTTTTTGTATTTATCAAGAAAAACAGTAAATTGAATTTAAAATGCTGATAAATTAACAATAACTATAAAAAATAGAAATCATGAGCATGACTAATCAAGGGTGATAATGCAAATAATTTGCTACACATAAAATTACTTTATGTTCAGCTTTCCCTCGGGATTTTTTTTCCTATCCCTGTATATCCCCATTCAAGGTCTCTTCCCCCTCCTGCCACATCAGGTCACCCTTTGATTCTCCACAACCCCCCATCCCCTCCCTGGGCAGGCTGCAGACAGTCCCATGGTCCCACAGATCTAATAAAGCTTAGTTCAGTCTCCCCTCCTGGCAAATCCAGTTTTGTCCCCCTCCCTCAAGAGTGAGTCAGGTGTTCCTATAGGTGTAGTGGGATTCGAAGGGTCAGTCCAGGGTGTTTCTAATCCCAAACTGTTTAGTGGTTGTGGTTTGTAGCTTGGACATGCTTGGCTTTTCTTGTTAGTTTGTGTAGAGACCACTAATGAGTGAGTACATCCCCTGCTTATCTTTCTGGGTTTGTGATACCTCGCTCAGGAGGATATTCTCCAAATCCATCCATTTGCCTGCAAATTTTAGGATATCATTTTTTCTTATTGCTGAGTAGTATTCCATTGTGTAGATGTACCACAGTTTGTTAATCCATTCTTTAGTTGAGGGACATCTAGGTTGTTTCCAGGTTCTTGCTATTACAAATAATGCTGCTATGAACATAGTTGAGCTAATACCTTTGAAGTGTGACTGTGCATCTTTACGGTATACACTCAGAAGTGGTATTGCTGGGTCCTTGGAAAGATTGATTCTCAATTTTCTGAGAAACCACCATATTGCATTCCAAAGTGGCTGAACTAGCTTACACTCCCACCAACAATGGAGTAATGTTCCCCTTGATCCACATCCTCTCCAACATAGGCTGTCATCTGTGCCTTTTATCTTAGCCAATCTAACAGGTGTTAGGTGGTATCTCAAAGTTGTTTTGATTTGCGTTTCTCTGATGGCTAAAGATATCGAGCACTTGTTAGGGTGCCTTCCAGCCATTCGTAATTCCTCTGCTGAGAGTTCCCTTTTTAGATCTGTACCCCATTTTTTGATTGAATTATTCAAGGTTTTGTGCTCTAGATTCTTGAGTTCTTTATATATCTTAGAGATCAGTCCTCTATCACTTGTAGGGTTGGTGAAAATCTTTTCCCATTCTGTAGGCTGTCATTTTGTCCTATTGACAATGTCCTTGGCTTTACAGAAGCTTCTTAGCTTCAGGAGATCCCACTTATAGATTCTTGGTCTTAGTGTCTGTGCCACTGGTGTTATACTTAGGAAGTGGTTGCCTGTACCAATTCGTAGAAGTGTATTTCCCACTTTCTTTTCTATCAAGTTCAAAGTGGTTGGGTTTATGTTGAGGTCTTTGATCCACTTGGATTTGAGTTTTGTGCAGGGTGACAGGCTCAGATCTATTTGCATTTTTCTACACACTTCCATCCAGTTATGCCAGCACCATTTGTTAAATATACTATCTTTTTTCCATTGAATGTTTTGGGCCTCTTTGTCAAAGATCAGGTGTCAAGACATTCAAAGGGTTAATGTCTGAATCCTCAGTTCTATTCCATTGATCCACAGTCTGTTTTAATGCCAGTACCAGGCTGTTTTTATTACTGTAGCTCTATAGTATAGCTTGAAGTCAGGGATGGTGATACCTCCTGAGGTTCTTTTGTTGAGTAAAATTGTTTTGGCAATCCTTTTTTTTCCTGTTATTCCAAATGAAATTGAGTATTGTTCTTTCAAGGTCCAAGAAATATTGTGTTGGGATTTTGAAGGGCAGTGCATTGAATCTGAAGAGTGCCTTTGGTAGAATTGACATTTTTACTATGTTGATCCTACCAATCCAGGAACATGGGAGAGCTTTCCATTTTCTGATATCCTCTTCAATTTCTTTCTTCAATGATTTAAAATTTTTGTCAAATAGGTCTGTTACTTCTTTGGTTATAGTTACTCCAAGGTATTTAATACTATTTGCAGCTATTATGAAGGGTAATGTTTC
>PVIH01011827.1:13793-67034 GCA_004025045.1 Sigmodon hispidus | reverse complement strand
GATGGAAAAAAAAATTCAGAGGGAAAGATGAACACAAAGAAAATATAGGTGTAGCAATCTTATTTGTATTTCTTCCCTTGATAAGCCATGCTTATCATTCTTATCCTCTGTATAGTTATTGTTAACTCTTCCACATTTTAAATTCTTTTTACTGTGTTTTTTTTTTTGATAAATACAAAATAAAGAAGGAAAAAAAAAGAAAAAAAAAAGAGGGATCTGGCCTATGAATGTGTGTGCATGTGCATACCTGTGACTGTGCATTGCATACACACAGACACACACACACACAGACACACACACACACAGACACACACAGACACCCAGTAATGGACATGTACACATTATAAATTCTCAACTTGTAGATCTTGATCCCTTTGGGGCCAAATGAACCTTTCATAGGAGTTCCATATCAGATATCCTGCCAATAGGGTATTTGCATTACACTTTAATTACTAGAAAAATTATACTTACGAAGTTAAAACAAAAATAATTTTATGTTTGGGGGTCACCACATCATAAGAAATTGTATTAAAGAATCTCAGGATAAGGAAGGTTGAGAACCACTGATATGCAGCCGTGTATACCTGTACACACATATGAACACATATATACAGCACAGATATACTCACAAAGAGACACACAGACACACAAACACACTATAGAATAACATCACAAAAAATGAACTGCCTAATTTAACCGTGAATAGTGACTGTAGTGATTGACATACATTAGAGCTGAAAGGAACAGTGTGCACATGCCCCCATTCCTAACCCAGAAGTTATCTTCAATTGACAACATTTTCAAATGAACAATTAGTTTCTTCAAAGGGGACCTACTGGGAAAACAAATCACTCTTAAGAGTAGGTTGCATGCCCTGCAGTAAAAAAAAAAAAAAAAAAACAAAGTCAACAGCATCTTCAGAAGCTTCCTGTCTCATTATACTAATACTGCATTTTAATTTTAATTTTTTATTTTTACTTGTATGTATGTTTGCTTCTATGTGTGTGTGTATGTATGTATGTATTACCATACAGCTTTAGGATATATATATATACACACATATATATACACACACACACACACACATATATATATATATATATATATATATAATGGCTTCTGGTTTTCATGTTTTTATGGGATTCCTGATTGTATGAACAAATGTGAGTCTTCAGCTATAGATGTTTTCTGTGTCTTTTCTGGGCTCTTTCTTCTGTCTGTGTGTTTAGTCATATTCACACTTATTTGCTTTTTGTCATATTATATTATATTAACATATATTATCTCTTAGGCGACTTATTTCTAAGGATAGGCAGAAAGGGTTAGATCTGGATAGGAGAGGAGGTAGGAAGTAACTGGGAGGAGTAGAGAGAAAAGAGAAACCATAATCAAAATATATCATATGAAAAAAATCTATTTTCAATAAAAATATGCAAAAAATGCCTGCATTATGAAGGCATGCTGTGATTGAGAAAATGTGAAAGGATTTTAGGTTATGACTCAGATAAATTAACATCTTTTACAGGAGGGCTGGCAGAGGTGTTAAATGTAAGACAGAAATAGTCATTTAAAGTTAATTATATGTAAATAAGTTTGATCATACTGATTTTTGCTATAAAGCATATATTAAAGGTGTTAGAAACTTGGCAGGATAGGAATAAGACTGCATATCCATAGCCAATAAGAAATAAATACAGATATTGTCCAGTGTCATCCCAAAGAACTGTGCTTAATAGCAGGTTGCCAGGGGTGAGGGTGTTCAAGATTTATATGAGATTCTACAAAGGCCAGAGACTCTCAGGGACTTAGAGAAATATAACCAGACTCTATACAGTAGCAGATGAATGAACAAGGTATGAAGGCAGTTTTGTGATGAATGGTGATGACCTAGCAGCAGGTTTAGGGAGGTGGGTGGAAAGTGTTGCTGAGAGAGGAATGCGTGTAGTCCCTTATCATTTCTCCTCCTTTTGACACCAGGGTGAAGTTATCAATTCAACAGGACTGTGGAAGACCTTACCAGCTCCTCTTGAGCACATCAATCTTCATGTCCGTGGGGGCTACATTCTGCCATGGCAACGACCTGCCCAGAACACTCACTTAAGGTAAATTAGGAGCATGTGGTTTTGCTTTGCACATCTCTGAGCTCATGCTTTCCATCATGAGCTACTGATCTTTCCAGTATCAGTGATTTTCTTGAGCTTACATGGCTCTACTTTTTGTATTTTGTTCATTTCCTCCATCAGGCTTCTATTGGCCCCAAGATGCTGACACATGGGCACTGTATGGAGGAAGGACACTTGGTCTGAGTGTGAGGGTTGTTGTTTCTGGTGTGTGTGTGTGTGTGTGTGTGTGTGTGTGTGTGTGTGTGTTGGGGGCATCACCATACCCTGCTCTTGGGTTTTCTGCAGTCTCTACCCTAAGATCTCTTGACAGAGAATTGCCCCTTGCTGGATTTGAAGACTCTTCCCAGGTTTCCTTACTCACCTTAGTTTTGAGGATAAATTGACAGTTGGGGTGGTCAGCATCCTTTGCTTTCCCAGGACTATAGACATTTTCACATTGTCTATTTCTTCCTCTCATGACTTGAGAAAGCCCAATTCAGAGCAATCTCACTCAGTGCTCTCCCTACCTGACTTAGTCTGATGACCTGTCCATAGTTGTCTGTTCATGCCTCCCACTGTCTCTGATCTGGATTGGAGTTCCATTGGCTATACTTCTAAAAACCCAGTTTCCTGTTTCTTATCAATAATTGAACAGAGTTTTTTAAAATTTATAATTGAATTTTAACAACACAAACTCAAGTCTCTTCTACTTTGTCTGAGCCCCTGACTTTTTCTCAACTTTGCTTGCACAATTATAATCTCATCTCTTCAGAAGAGTTACTTGTTGGCATCCTCAGATGCTTCAAGTGTAACAGTAGGTTTCAGTAGACAGGGATCTTTTAGGAGGCTTGAAACCTGCCATTTCCTTTGAACCTGCCTCACTTTTTTAATATTTAAACTCACAGAATTTTATGAAAACTTGCCTAAATCTAATCACCAATTTCCCTCTGACCCTCACTGCAAGAAACTCTAATTTCAGGCCTCTCCGTGTACTGATACCAAATTTCTGCTTCAAAAATTAAAATCTTCTTGATCCCTAGCTTGATGTCTGAACCCCTTACAGAATAGGATGCCCATAGTGGAAATGTGATTCCAAGTTGACTTTGACACCTCTATCCTTTTCAATGTGTTAACAGCATTGGTTGTTTTACTGTCTTTGAGTTTGTGCTTCCATTACACTTGGCCTAAGAACCAGAGTGTGGAACATGCTAGTAAGGCAAGTGCTTTGCCACTGTGTGATCTCAGCATGTCCCTAGTCCATTTGCCTCCATTTGTCTAATTACACACTTCTTATTATTGACACATATAGATTGTAAGTTAATTCAAATCACTGAGAATCTTTCGCTGGTGTATGATGTCTAAAATGCCATGGATTGTAGTACCATTGTCTAGATTTCTTCCTCTCTAATAATCCACATTGTGACTAAAGTGTTATTTTTTTACATTAACAATTATTCTTTATTTCTGTCACTTAAAAATTATATTATTAGCTTAAGGATGGAGGACTCTGAAAGATTACATTAAACCATTCTATATCCACATTTCATTTCAAAACAGATAAACTTTCATGTCACATGGGAATCAACAAAATTGTTGTATATGGATTTGCCATTTCTGGGAGGAAATAGGAAATAGAAAGAATGAATTTTGTCTAAAATTTGTCTGTCTGCCTTAGGGAATGAATAATTTGTGGGCACAGTCTCTTAATATGTACAAAATAAAGTTTAAACTCTGGAGCTCCAATATGCTGAATGTGGGAGTTCTGAAAGCAAAAATGTTAGAATTCATTGATAATGGCTGTGTTTCATTTAAATTTAATCTCTAAGTGCTCACTTGTTTAGATATAGAGTAGCAGTTTTAATAGTAACTATGGCAGTAGTTCAGAAGTTCCAAGGCTTAAATGTTTGGACCCTTCATAAATGTTTAAAATACTGTATCTTGTAAAATTATTATTGGTGGAAGACCCTTATGATTTTTCTCCTTTTGCTTCTAAAGTAAAAGAGTCATGTGTGACTGACTAGTATCTTTCTCAGTTGAAATTTGATGCAAATGTTGGACAAAATTCTTTGAGCCCTAAGGATTTGTGTCTTGTGTAAATCTTGTTCCCCACAGCCGGAAGAACCCTCTTGGTCTTCTCATTGCCCTGGATGAAAACAAAGAAGCAAGAGGAGAACTGTTCTGGGATGATGGGCAGTCAAAGGGTGAGTGATGTGAGAGAGTATGGCTATCATAGAACTGTGTGTCTGACCCTGTCCCTTCACCCCTGCTGGCCATTCTGCTATGAGTGGAATATCATCAGGCGTCATAGCAGCATTTACCCAGAGAAAATATTTGCTTCTGGTTGTACTGATCAGAAGCCCTAATAAATGAACCACAGAGGAGAATATGTCCCCTCTCAATTCTTCCATTGACCAGACTCTCATTTTTATTCATAGACACTCAGGGGACACAGTTTCATGACTGGTGTTTTAATTAATCTCTGAAATATATATCACCCCAACCCCTGGGGAACCAATGTTGGTGATATGAAAATGATACTCATGCCATTATGATGTGAAGAGCACACACATTCCTATTATCCATGCATCAACTCTGGTTTAGTGTACATTAACTCCTGTGCAGTAATGATGTGACACTAGCTAGGAAATAGATTCCCATAAAACACCTGCTTTGAAAAAATTTGGAGAGATTTCTGCAGGATTATGGTAGTGAGAAGAAACCAAAGCAATGGCTTGGATTTTTATAATTTGCTCATAATTTTGTCATTCTCAAGATAGAGTTTTAAATACTTAGTTTTATTTTAAAAAATGAACTGAATATGTTTAAACATATTCAAAGTCTCCAACATATTCATCATGTATTTGTTACCATTAATATGGTCAACAATGAAGACATTCCTGCTCAGCCATGATATACATTATCTCCTCAGAATATGCTCAGAAAGCTCAATGTCTCTGCCTATTGGGAAACTTCTTTACTCCTCTGTCCCTTGGCAGCTGTACTTCTCTGTACTGTTTTTTTTAATTCACACATAAATGTGTGATTAAGTACTTCTCTTTGTGTCTAACATATTTACTTAGTATGATGTGCCTCAGGCTCATGCAAAGTCACATGTTGCAGCCTTTTTATGTTCTCACCTTCTGAGGACTCCATGGTGTACATGTTCTACCATTTCTTTTCTACTAGACTCATGGATGTCTAGGTACTGTCCATGTTTTCACCATTATAAAATGTATGCTAGACTTCAAGTTAAGTACTGAACATAAGTTCCCTAAGGAAACAATAGGAAAAATATTCTTTGACATTAATCTTTATGGAAAGTCAATGATAGGCTTTACATAAATCTTGACATACTTTATATAGGAAAAAAATTGATATTTGTAATGGCAGCTTACAGAGTAGGAGATAATGGAGCAAATTATTTGTCAAAAAAGTCATTGTGAAAATAATTAAACTTCTTTAAATTGACAGCAAGGGAATACACAGTGTGATTTTTAAAATAGAAAACCTACCTCAATAAATGCATTTTTTCAGAGAAGACATAGACACATATAACCAACAGGTACATGAGAAAATGCTGACCACTAGCAATATGTTCAAGTTTAAATAAAATTTATTCATTTTCAAGATTTAGCAATCTTTCAATTTAGCAAGATTCTTCTTGCTAAAGTCACTATAAATATTTGTATATTGAGGCATCACCCCACATCTTTTAGTATAAAATAATTAACTGTAATGAGTTTTAGGGCAGGTGAGGAATGCTGATCTAAATATCCATTGATAAAATATAAGTTGATCTAACCACAGATCCTCAAAATGTTGAAAATAAAATGACTTTATGATACAATCATCTCATTTCTAAACACACACATATAAAATAAACTTGCCAAAGAGAATTTGCACTTTATGTTCTTTGTGGCATTATTTCTCCTAAGGAAGATAAAAAAAAAACAACCTATATGCCTTGGTGGATAATTGAATGAAGAGATGGTATTACCAGATTAGTGAAACGTTATTCTCTCATGAAAGATTATTTTCATTTTCAAAATCAGCTGTCATCTTTAAGGAGAGGAGAAAAATGTGGCCTCTGCAGAGAGCAAGCCAGTCTGACTCATCTCTCTTTCCTTTTCAGATTTCACAACCAATAATGTTCTATGTAAATTTTCAGCCACTCATGTAAGTAAAATGTTTTTAGGAATATGAAGTATGGCCTTGTATCTGATCACTAGCACTCATTGACATGTGTGTGACTATATTTTCAGTAATGACTATGTGTGATCACATCCCTATTTATGTCTTAATTACCAGTGATATCATCATTTGTGCTGTCAAAAGGAATCACTAAGATTTGTAAATCAAAGCAAGTCATAGTTTTCAATAGAGTTGTTTTATATAGCTGTTGTCTTTATATAATGTAAAATGTCTGTCTGCATTACCTCATTTTTTTTCACCTAAACATGCATTAATTAGCAGAGGCGTAGAGGCTTTCTAAGCCTCTGAACATCTAGTTTAGGAATGGGCATCGGGTCTAGGATATGGCATCTGGCCTAGGATCGAGCATCTAGTCTAGGATGGGCATTTGAGGGTCTACAGAACCTCAGCCAATTCATTTGTGCATAATTATTCTTGATGTATTTCAGAACCGTTTGGACCTGAGTGTTGTAGGATCAACCTACATGGATCCTGATAATTTAGCATTTCAGGAGATTAAAATTTTTGGAACAAAGATGCTTTACAATGTTATAGTAAAGCACAATGGTGTCATAAGTCAGATGTCTCCTCAAGTTACTTATGATCCTAATATGAAGGTAAGTCTCTGCTTTGTTAAAGTTTTTCAAATTGATATGATGGTGATTCTTCTTGCTAAAGTCACTGGCATTCTCAAAGGATGATAGCACCTCAGAGGCCTGATAAGAAGGTCAGACTATGGGGAGCTATGATGACATTTGGGAGATAGTCTGAGCTGGAATGAGTCAGGGAGCTTGTGGAGGCACATATATGTTTTTTGTCTCAAGAGTTCTGCCCTCTTGCTAATTTTATCATATGTAAATGCATATAATATATCCATATATAATACATACACATACAATTCATCATTTGTATATGTATTGCACACACACAGACACACACACACACACACACACACACATGACATGGCACATACACATGAATAGCACAGAAAAGGAAGTGAAGGGCCATGTCATATGAATGGGGATCTGAGAGCTAATGGCCAGTGCTGAGGCCTAATGAGCTATTTGAAATATGTTTTTAAAGTTTTAACTCTGTTGAGTTTTCTTTCTGCCCCTGATTTCCTCAGTATTGAAGGTCTCTTTCCAACACAGATATACATTCTCATGGCACATTTAAGACAAAGAATTTGAAGATCTTACTCAAATGGTTATTTATTGGCTTAGATGATAATAAATAATTATTCACTGAAAAGTAATACAACCTTATCATCCAATCAGAATTGTGTTGATTCCTCCATGCCTTAATATAAGAAGAGATCCTCTCCTAGTAATCTTGAGCACATATAGCAGAACTGCTGGGTTCCATGTTTGAAGGAGCTCTCAAATTTTGGGAAAATAAGTTAGTTTATAGTTGTAGTGTAATGCAATATTATTGTATGTGGAGTTTTGTTTTGATAACACATATTCAGGATTCAGACACCACGAAATAAGGTGGTGTGTGGTTGGTTTTATATCTGTTGTTGTTCAGAGCTTAGTGAAATTGCTTAGTACAGCTTACTTCTCAGGGTGGGAGTTGGACCTATAGAAATGATGTGTTACGTGAGATTCATTAGTTCAATATATCAAGAAATCCCCCAAAAAGTTAAAAAAAGCATGAGCATCTTGTCCTTGTGTTGAAATTAGATGATGGAGAGCTGCTGGCATGAACTTAGCAGCTGAAGGTTGTAAGGATTGAGGCCCCTTTCCTCTCACGATTGCAAGTGGCTGCTTGGATCTATTACAGTGCCCCTATTCTAGGATAAACAAAAAAAGGGAAAACAAAATAGGCAAGAAGTAAAAATAAAAAATGAGGTTGGAAGAGTGGGAGAGGCAAAGAGGAAGGAGGAAATCCTTGAAGGCAGAAAGAAACACGTGTCCAGCTGCTGTCGATGAACTTGACGATAACTTTGGAAAGCCAGAACCATAACTCAAAGACTATAATATAGTCATCACCTGAGAGCTTTGTTCTTCCAAAGTGAAATGCTACAGAAGGATATGTAGTTTATGAATAAAACAACAGGAAGTATGTCTTACAATGGACTCTACTTTGCCAAAAGGAAAGTAAAGTCCTTCAAGTTGAGATATCAGGATCAACCAGTCTAAGAACTGAGAATATTGTCATAGTCTCACTCGGACAATCTTGTGTATGTAGCATCAAGAGCATTTAGTTCTAAGCGGTCATCAGTTTATTCTGGAGGAAAAATGTTGTCAGATATTGGAGGGTCTTGGATGCTAAACTGCAAAGGCCATTCTTGACTTAATTATCAGAGTTTTACAATGATCCTTAAACCAAGGCCTTGTGAGAGATGATGGAGGGGGGTTGGAATTGTTAGGACGGGAAAGTATCAGATATGGAGGAGACTAAGAAAAGCTTGATAGCTCTTTAAATGTCATCATAGATGAGGGAAAATGTTAAAAATGAGCCAGATATTAAGAAAGAGAACATATTGAATATTTAATTTGATTAGTAGGATATCAATATTAGAATGTTTCAAGATTTAAACAAATGGGCTTCAATAAGTCTTAGGTATGGAAGAAAATGTGATAATAGTTTCCCAACACACTTGTTTCATAATTGATTAAATTGAGATTTAATTAATTTATTTAGTTTGTCTAAGATCTCATAGAGATGTGGGGATGGGAGATACCTCAGTTTACATATTGGGGCCTTGGGGCCTCCTGCCCTTGTTGGGGAAGAGATAAAGATATGTAGAGAAGAGAGAGTGACTGGAAGGGGTAGGAGGGGAAAGGGAGTCTGAACAAGGATATACATGGATAAAATATATGACTTTATTCATAATAATAAAAAAGATAAATATAATATATTTGGTGGGTTTAATGTCAATGAGATACCAGCTATTCTATTCCTTCAGAGATCCTACTAACTATACCTAGAATGCTCAGATATTTTCATCAGAAATTATATTTTATCTATCAATAAACAATTTCTTATTAACAAAAAAATGCACTGACAAAAGCAAGTTGTGGAGGAAACACTTTTTCTGGCTCATGGTTTAAAGATGTGGTGGGAAAGTCAAGGTGTCAGGAGCAAGCATCTGATTTTATCATATCCACAGAGAGGAAGCAGAGAGGAATGAACTGATAGTGCTGTTCAGCCTAGGATCCCAGCTGGGAAATAACACCACTCAGAGTGGAGAGATAATCTTTCATTAACCAATGCAACAAAGATAGTCTCCCACACCCATGCCCAGAGAGAGACCCATGGTCCAGGTGATTCCAGTGTGTGTGAAGCTGACAACATTAACCATTGCAGGAACCTGGGTGGGCCTATGATTAACACTACATATTCTGCATGTGCCCCTTGCTGACAAAGACATTGTTTTGTTGAGGGAAGCACAAGAATAGAAGGTAAATTCTAGAAGAACAGAAAATAGTTTTTGTAACAAAATAAAAAGATCATGGAAGGAATGAAAAGAAATGGTCTCAACAGATGTTATTTGACTCAACTCTTACACAATGGAATAGGAAAGATTCTAATGGAGTAAGGGAACTAATGTTTCCTTGTCACTGCTGATAGTCTCAGCATCTAATACACAAGTCTTCCTATAAACCAGCCACAGGCCTTGTATTCTCATTTCTACTTAATTTTCTGAAGGTATTTTCAGATTGTGTAAGGACTTTGTTTCTAATTATGAATTTCTTGTGCTTTGTCCACCCCTATAGGTTGCAATTATTACAGGTATCAAACTACTTCTGAAAGAATCCTATACGGTGGAGTGGGAAGACAGCATAAGGGATGAGGAAAAGATTGACTGCTATCCAGATCAGCACGGGGCTTCTGAAGCAAGCTGCAATGCCAGAGGCTGCATCTGGGAGGTAACCTAGCTGAAGGTGTTCGTGTGCACTGAGATCTTATACATGTTTCGCGAACACAGCATGTTGGTATACTTTTACATACACTGAAATCCATAGGGAGAAAGGATCTCTTTAGGAATCTGGGGAAGACTGGAGCATAGCTGGGGGCAGATGGGAATTTTTTAATAAGTACATTTCTTGGAAGACCAACTATTAAAATATAAATATATATAAATATATAAATCACACAAGTGTGGTTACACACACTCACCCACATACTTTTTAAATTGCCTTTTATAACACTTTCTATTTAATAACTCCAAATCCCTGCTGATCTAGGATATTTGACTTTGTTTTTTTAGGAATCCAGCTCTTCTGGGGTACCTTATTGCTACTTTATCACCGAGCTGTACTCAGTTAGCAATATTAAGTATTACTCAAATACAGCCACAGCCGACATCTCCTTGAAGGCTTCTCCTTATAGCAATGCCTTCCCCTCTACACCTGTGAATAATCTGCAATTGCGAGTGATCTACCACAAGAATGAGATGCTGCAGTTTAAGGTGAACACAGTGTATGCACAGGGCCTTTCCAGTCCTGTTACTCTTTGCTCGTCAAGGGCACAGAATTTTAAAAGAAGTTTTATGTTTAAATTTCAACAGTATAATATACTGTATCTTAACCAAATCCAAAGAGATATAAGACCTTTGTAGAATATGTTACTGAAGACCAGTATTTATTTCTTACCTGTATCTTTAAATCTATTTCCTCTGGCCTAGATCTATGATCCCAATCACCATCGGTACGAAGTCCCAGTACCGCTAAACATCCCTGATGATCCATACAGCATTCATGATGAACGTCTCTATAATGTCACCATCAAGGAGAACCCATTTGGGATTGAAATTCGCAGGAAGAATACAGGCACTGTAATGTAAGTGGGTCTTGGTCTGACTCAAAATTTCTACTTTCCTAAACATTCCTCACCAGGCTCATGCAGACAGACTGGGATAAAGTGTTACAATGCCTATGACCAGCATCACAAGGAAGCAATTTCCTCTTGGTCTATTCTTAAGGGAATTCTTCAGTATCCTGAGGGTGATTGATTACTAAGGCAGCTGTAGAAGGAATATATCCAACAAATATTTTATGGCTTCATTCTGGGTCTTAGGTGTTATTATGCAGACAATGCACACAGGAAGCTAATATGTCTATAATCATGTTGTAGAGGAAAACGGGCTTGACTTGCTTATATGTCACTGCTTCTGATACTGTGGTCTGAATCTTTCTGGGGAAGAAGTGTCATTTGAAATAGAACCTGGATGAGGAAGCAACTTACATGGAATTCTGGGTGGAGGGAAAACACTTTTGATAAGAGAGAGGACAAAGTACCAAGAAAGTTGGCATGTCAAGAAATAGATTTAGAGAAATCATTGAAGGATGAAGGTAGGAGAGGAAGCAGGGATGTGAAGTGGGTTTTGGAAGAAGGGTAGCACCAAAGGCTTGGTAAGAAGTCACTGAGGATTATGAGCAGAGCTGTGACATGAGGAGAGGTCTCTTCAGTCACCGTCCGGATGCTGCAGGAGTGCACTGAAGGAGCAGGGATGACAGGGCACCTGGGAGTGATAGCCCTTGACGTGGTGAGAATGGCTTGGATTTCTTCTTATGGAGAAGGCATGGAGGAAGGAATTGATGTGAGGAAGAGAGTGAAGGATGGCTGTTAGACATTGATGGGGGCATTTGTGATTGCATTCTGCATAGACATGGGTTTGGTTGGAGATCTTGCTTTGGTGGTATGAGGAGAATCCAGAACTCTGTTATTCTTCAAAGGACAGCAGCTAGAAGCCAACAGGGAGCTGATTTTTCATTTGTAAATGTCCATTCTCTATCTACAGCTGGGACTCTCAGCTCCTTGGCTTCACCTTCAATGACATGTTCATCCGCATCTCCACCCGCCTGCCCTCCACATACATCTATGGCTTTGGGGAAACTGAACACACAACCTTCAAGATAGACTTGAACTGGCACACGTGGGGCATGTTTTCCAGGGACGAGCCCCCAGGGGTAAGGACACATGTTTGTGCGTGTGTTCTGTCCTGTTTGTCTCTTCCTCCCTTTTTCTGGACTCCATGTGGTGGTCCCCTTCTACTTCCAGGCAGATGGACATACTTTTCAGTTCCCCTTACTCTCCTGATCCTACCAGATGAAGATACTGACTCAGTGTAGCAATCAAGTTTCTCTCCCATGCACTGTGTCCTAACCTCTTTTCTCTTTGCTTCTCAGTACAAGAAGAATTCCTATGGTGTCCACCCTTACTACATGGGGCTAGAGAAGGATGGCAATGCCCATGGAGTCCTCCTGCTCAACAGCAATGCCATGGGTAGGATGAACCTCTGTCCTCTTATTCAAATAGCTTTAGAATAGATGCAACTCAGTTGTCAATAGAGACAAAACTATATTATTTGTGGATTTGTTTTCCCCTTTATTGACCTTTTATGTATATTTTAATTATATGTAATTTTCTCAACTTTTATTTGCAATGCAGCTAGTGAGAGTTTTTATTTAACTCTTCAATTCTCTATGTATTTACTCTAGAATTTCTGCTGTCAGTGTGTTACCATAGAGTAGAGAGATGGTGGAGATTCCAGGGTTAATATTCTCAACATGAAGGATTTCAGGATTATGGCATTTCTTGTGTTTTCAGATGTTACATTCCAGCCCCTGCCTGCCCTAACCTACAGAACCACAGGGGGAATTCTGGACTTCTTTGTGTTCTTGGGCCCAACTCCAGAGCTTGTCACTCAGCAATACACAGAGGTAGGAGGAAGGAATTTATCAAGTGTGTGTGTGTGTGTGTGTGTGTGTGTGTGTGTGTGTGCAAACATGCATACACTTACAATGTCTTTCAACCCTGCTATACAAGATTGTCATATAATGTAGTTGACCTATAGTATCTAAATAGGATGGTCTTTCTCCATGGGATTTTAAATAGTTGTTACAGGAGAGTGGATATTGTACTATAACTATTAAAATTATGTTTCTCACCTATTTCAGTGTGCCAGAGTACTTGTGGTAACTACTGGTGAGGTCAGGTGGTGGGGGAGCAGCTATGGGGGTAGTGGTTTGGATGGTGTGGTGAGGGATGGTGGAATAGAATGCAGTGGTTGTACTATTGGTAAAAGTGATCTTAAGGATGGTTACTGTTATGGTGATAATTGTAGAGAAGACAGGACATGAGGTGACCAGGAAAATGATTATAGTGGAGTTGATACTGGGAGCTGAGAGAGTGAGGTCATGATAGTAATGCTGGAGGTACATAGGACAGTTTTGGTAGTAGTGGTGTTGGTAATGATGATTATATCTGTGGTGACAATGGGAGTTATCATGATGGCAAACCTTGTATCATTACATTGTCATGATGGTTACAGTGTGGTGAGGGAGACAATGATTGTACTCGTGGTTGTGGTGGAAGTCCTCATCATGGGGAATAATAACATTGTTGGTGACAACATCACCAAGCAAGTATGAAATATCTACTGCATATATTACTTAATGCATTTGATAGGGTGTCAACGTGAGATAGCTCCAACTCTTAGCTTTGTTTATGGTAAACAAACAAGCACAGAAATGTCACATAACTGCCCAAGGTCATACAATCAGCAAGACACAGAGGCTATTTTAAGTTAGCTATATACTTTTCTGTTGTGTGACTTTAGTATCTAAATTATATATGTAGGAATATGAATAAAGGCAGGTTTTCTGGAATTCCTGCAAAATGTGCTCTGAGAAGCTGTAGGCTTTCCCTAGTGTATTCAACCAGATTCTCTTATAACATTGTTTTCTGTCTTTTTCCTAGTTGATAGGTCGGCCCGTGATGGTACCTTACTGGTCCCTGGGATTCCAGCTGTGTCGATATGGATATGAGAATGATGCTGAGATCGCCAGCTTGTATAATGAGATGGTGGCTAAGCAGATTCCCTATGTACGTACATATCATGATGTGATGTCTCTGCACTCCCAGAGCTAAACTAATATCTCTTGTGTATGAATTTGTGACATTTTCGTGAGTGTATATTGTACTCAAATAATTAATAATTAAGCCTGTTGCTACTATAGTGTGGGTAGTGGCCTTGGTTCTGAGGAACTTAGGGCACTGCTAACTCAGACTAACAGTGGGGACTTAGTGACGGCTAATGGAATTTAGCCATAAAGTGTTTTCATAGGAATAAAAGATTTCTTCAGTAGTAGTTAAGCTTAACTAAGAAAAAATGAACCCAAGTTGGTCAGAGCATGGTTTATAGAGGATCAGTCTGGCCCCACCATTCTCAAACTCTGCAGCACAGCTCTAATGAACAAAGATCCTGACCTCAGTTCCAGAAGAAACAGGTAGAGTCAACTTTCCTTACTGGAGGTCAAGAGGTTTCCAATAGGACTGACCTTGGAAACCCTTTTTTTGTATTTAATCTGTTTTATTTTGATACTGTTCTGTTCTTCATATTATTTTGTTATTGCAAATTAGATCATGAAATACATCATCATAATAAGAATTGTACTTCTGATTACACTCAGTATTACTTTCCCATAGTTATCTCATGGTTTTGCTTTATTTTTGCATTGATTTACAGCAGATTTACTGCCCATATTGCGTTATTACATGGTTTATGTTTCCTATGAACAAGAATCACTGATTGCAGAGGCAGCCTGCTGGGGGAAATTGCTATAACCACTCCCTAAAGTTTTTGTTTATTTTATGACAGTCCTTCAAGATAGGAGTTTGTATTCACCTTACTTTGTTTGTTGTTGCTGTTGAATTAAATATTATTTTCTCCTTTTGAGTGTTGTGTGTAGTCAGATGAAAAAAAAAAAGAAAACAGAATATTCCGGAATTGAAATCTATAATATGACATAGCTAGGTCTGGGTAAGAGACATTGTCTTCTGAAACTTAGACTGGCCCCACCAGCTGCCACTCTTTCCTTCTGTCGTTCTAGGATGTGCAGTACTCCGACATTGACTACATGGAGAGGCAGCTGGACTTCACCCTCAGCCCCAAGTTCTCTGGGTTTCCAGACCTGATCAATCACATGAGGGCCAATGGGATGCGGGTCATCCTCATCCTGGTTAGTCTGTGTTGAATGTGAAGGCTGTGCTTGGGACAGTGGGTGGATGGGATTGTGTGGGGGTCACCTTAGAATGTCTGCCCTTGTGTGTTCTGGGATAGAAATAAAAGTGTAATTAATGTAAGTGTATATCTTAGGAGTCATGGAAACTTTACAGTGAAATCACCTTCTCTATAATCTTCTGTTACAATTTTCCACCTGCCTTGTGCTCTGATTTCAGGACCCGGCCATTTCTGGCAATGAGACAACGCCTTATCCTGCCTTCACCCAGGGTGTGGAGAATGATGTCTTCATCAGATATCCTGATAATGGAAGCATTGTCTGGGGAAAGGTATGAGCTGTGTGTTGATTCAGCAAGCCTCACTCTGGACCAGTGCCACTGTTAGTGCTCTTCAGAAATGTTGATTTTGAGCCTGTTATGTGTGGATCCTAAAGTTGGGGTTTCTTTCCTTCTTTCTTTCCTTCCTTCTTTTTTTCTTACTTTTTCTTTCTTTATTTTTTTCAGGTAGTATCTGCTTATATGCTTAAGGGATTTGTGGAATCCATTCTCTTTTATGGAAATCCTACATGATAACTATTAGTGCTAGAGCCATGGCTCACAGTTTCCTAAGGAATTATTTGTATGAGCATATGTTCAGGACATCACTATTAAATCTTTTCTCTCCACAGGTCTGGCCTGATTACCCTGATATTGTGGTGGACCCCTCTCTAGACTGGAACATCCAAGTGGAGGTAAAAGGCTCTTTGTGGATGCTGGATGTATGCAGGGTTGCCAGGAAGAGGCAGCTGTATGTAGGGTATCAGTTGTGTTTACTTACAGAGATTGTGATCTATGTCCTTCCTGTCATTTGTGTCCTGATGACCTCAGACATACAATTTTCTTACTATTGATGTTTTATCTCCAATTTTGATGTCAGTATTATTGTTCTTAAGACCTAAGTCTTAGAGAATGCAAGTGATTGATAGCATAATGGCGATTTTTAAGTCTAAAGCTACCAGAGTCAAAGTGTCCATAGCTTTCTACCTGGGAAATATCTCTAAGGTTTTCTTTTGTTGGAATTGATTCTTTTCTGTATATATCTCTTTTAAGTAGTTTTCAATCTTTGTCTTTACTCGATTAAGGCATTTTTCTCTGTGCATGCTTTTCCCCTGAAGACAAGGTGTCTCCATCTTCATCCTTATAAGTCCCTCCTCTGGCTCCCTTCTGCTATGTGTCTCGGTGTTGTTTTTAACCTCTTCATCCTAGCATTGTATTATACATTTGCTTTCTCTTGGGAACAGGTTCTTCCTTGTAAATGATCTAGGTATACTAGTCTCTGAACCTATTTTCCTCTCTGGGCTACATTAGGGTGTGCTGCTTGCTTGAATAAATATGTGGTTCTCCTCCTCCTGTCAGGATTCTGGGCAAGATGCTCACCCGATAGACTGGTCATTCTGTTTAGATCGTATGATAAGGTGGGGTGGGACTCTCCCAGAGAGCAAGTATCTGATCTAACCTTTAGGCTTCTTCCATATAATTATACCTTTCAGACAGACATGTGTGTGTGTGTGTATGTGTGTGTGTGTGTGTGTGTGTGTGTTCTTCTTTTCCAACTTTCCTAGAGAAGCGAGGCAGTCACAGAAAAGGCATGTTTAATTGAGATATCTGGCCAGGGATAGTTAAAAGAAGAAGGTGGTGTTATTTGTATGATCAGCCAGTAATATGAGTGACAATCTTTAAAAATTCTATTAGGGTCAAGAATTAACCATTTCAGTATTGTTGTACACACAAAGCACAGTAGTTGCCATTGCAGATAGATAATAGTCATGCACAAATGCCCAGAGTCACAACCTTTTTAGGAAACTATTCATTTACAAATTTTAGCTAAGACTTGGGTTTTCAGAGATATAGGAGAAAAACTTTAGTCACTAGCAATTGGACTTATGGGAATTATGACCAATATTTATGCTTTTTATAGAAGAGTTGGTTTTTAATGTCAAGTTCAGTCCTAGAGAGAAAGTCATATATTCCATAGAACTGAAATGCCTGGGGCCTAAGAGCTTAGGCTTAAAATAGCTTGTGTATACTGGAGAGAGCAATTGCTAGTGCAAGCCAGAGATGCCTAGTTACTGGGTTTTGATCTCTGGTCATCTTGTTCCCTTTGAGAGCCAATAATGCTGTAGTTGGAAAATGAAATCCTCATCCCTGGGACTGGGTATCATGGCTATTAGGCTGTACATCTTCATTTTTTTGTCAGTAGATACAGTAGGTAAAACAAAAAAAGGCTGTTTATGTTTGATTTCTATTACTAACAAGAATCTATGTATCTTTTATCTGTTTTTCTATCTATCTATCATTTACTATTTGATAAAATATTGAGAAAAATCCCTAGCTTCTTCCTCTGTTTATCACTTCTCTCAGAATATCATTGTAATCTGGTAATTTAATCAGATCCTGGGGACACAAGCTAGAGACATTCAAGCACATAGGTTCTATGGCATTTAATTGCTGATATTGGACGAAGTGCTATTTTATCAGTGCTAGGATTGGCTTACAAGATCTACTCCCATCAGCCTTTACAGGCAGTGCTGGCCCTGGTCTTTAGACCCCTGAAAGTTTGTGAACAGTGTCGAAAGTGCAATGACTGGTGAATACCATGTGACATTGAGTATATAATGATGAGGAATCCCATGGCTCTGAGCCAGTGAATTCTTCACAAAGAACTCACATGCCTAAAATCAGCCTTGGAAAAAAACACTATAGTATGATGTCACATAAATATTAACACTGTCCTAAGTTACTCTGGGACAATAGAATAATCAGAAGCAATGTGTAGTTTGGAAGATGCATTTTTATGAATTTTGTAAGGAAGAGTTCATTGATAGCTAGGTCTGTTATTAATGAGACTAGTATGAAGCAAACAAGAACAAAAGCATATCTAAGGAGGCTGTGAACACAAGACTTGTGACACTGAGGCCAAAAAAAATTTAATGCTTAAATGTAGAACTACATTCAGAAAATACATTTTGATATCTTGTCGGGCACTATGGTAAGCAATCATAGGGCCAGTCGTGCAGGTAGAGACTCATGACCTTAGAAATTAAAGACTTAGTTATGGGAGAACAGCTGAAATCTGACAAGACTTGGCAATAGGAAAAATAAGGCAGAGCTAGCTCTTTGGACAAGGGTAGGTCATTTTCTAAGTACACAGGTGAGGTTTATCAAAACTGTACATAGTGAGATTAAAAATAAACACAGTCATTCTTATTTCCCACTAGTATCCCACAAGTGGGATTTTGGCTGAGACATAGCTGATAATTCCTATTTATTCATGTTCCTTTCCCCTTCCCCTGTACATAGCATGTGTCTTACCAATCTGAGTTTGGTCTCTTGTTTGTTATGTGAAGATTGCTTCATCTACTTTGTATAGCATCCATTTCCACACAAAAGCTACACCAGAAAGCCACTCATCAAGATTCCCAGTGCAATGGCATCTTGCTCTACCTTGTCTCTTCAGTGGGACCTCTGAGTTCTGATCCCTTCTGTTTTCTTGAGTGCGTCTGTTTTGTGTTCTATCTGGACATTGAACCTACATAGCTTTAGCCACAGACCAAGCTTTCTTTTGTTGTTCCCATTCTTACACTATTAGCTGCCCAATTCTTAGCATTTTTATTCTTGTAACATGATGAATAACATAGGGGAGACCATTTATTGAAACATGCCAAAGACCATAACATTTCATAACAATCAACATGGAAAGATACATAAGCTTTTATGAGCACATATATGTATATATATCTACATATATATGCTGTTTCTGAGTGAAGTGATATAAATCCACAAATAACTAATGAGAATTTATAATCATTTTAAAAAATTACTTCTCTGGTTCTAAGGTAATTATGGTAGGGAATATAAAGATCAATATAAAAATACTAGTCAAAGTCCCAGCTCTCTAAAACTCCTAAGTACAAATAAGAAGTGGTCCCCTGAATCTAATTTTTATATAAACATTGACTTTATTATTTTAGAGCAGATGAAGAGTAAGGGAGGGGGATCTTCCTCCCTAGGTCTTCTTAGTCTGATTCTCATGAACTTGGGGGTTTTACGTGCTCTTTGAAATCATGGATAACAAAAATACATAGAAGTTAGTCTGATATATGTGAGTATACACACACACACACACACACACACACACACACACACACACTCATAAAAGCTTATACACCAGAAAAATGACTTGCCACCTACAGATTCTTATTGACTTCTTCTTTGTCTCTGGAAAGTTATTAGAAAATAGGGGTCTACTTGAGGACTGGCACTCTATGGCATGAAATAGTGAGTTCAAAGATATAAAATAGCAGTTTGTGGACACTTTACAAATATTAGGAAGGAAGATGTCTAAATTATGCATATTTATGCACTTAATGTTCTAAAAAAAGCCAAGAACATATTATTCAGTCTAGCATTGTCTACCACCAAATATACAATGGTTTATTTGTGTTACATTATCAGGAAATACCTGCTATTCATTGTGTTCATTTGTGACTGGTGACTTTTGTTACATTTACAGCAATACCGAGCTTATGTGGCCTTCCCAGACTTTTTCCGCAATTCAACTGTTGCCTGGTGGAAGAAGGAGATTCAAGACCTCTACACCAACCCAGAGGATTCAACAAAGAGCTTGAAGTTTGATGGCCTATGGATTGTAAGTGTGTGTATGTCTGTGCACACATGGTGAGATGTGAGTGTGTATCTGGATAATAGAGGTTTTGGTATAGTCAAGAGGTTGCTAATTAGTCACAAAGACTGTGGGTATGCCATTCTGCACTTCATCTGACAGAAAATAGAGCAGCTCTGATTCTGCTTAGTCCTTAGGATGTCTAAAATGTCTACTGCAAAGCTTCTTGGGTGATTGCTGGAAAACCCTTGGAAGCTTTCTTGATCCAGAGATTTTGCACTTTCCAGCCACCACCCCCAACCCAGTAGAATGATGGCTTTTCCAGGAAGCATCTACAGGGATCACTAGATGTTGGCTGATTAATATTTATTACTTCCTTGTCTCTGACAGTAGGTAAGTATCTTTACAAGTAAAACATGTTTCTGACATTTGTAGGATATGAATGAACCTTCCAGCTTTGTGAATGGGGCAGTTCCTTCTGGTTGCAGCAATGATACTCTGAACCATCCACCCTACATGCCATGTAAGAACCTTTTGCTTTCTCTTCCTGCTGAGCAATGGCTGGATAGATGAACTCTGCTGGAGCCCAGCAGCTTGTAATTACCCTTACCAGCAAGGGCAGGTCCTCATTATGCTACTCAGTATACTACTCCAGCCATAGACAAAAACATAGCAAGCACTTTATTCAGATGTGTGCATGTGTGTGCATGTATGTGTGTGTGTGTGTGTGTGTGTGTGTGTGTGTGTTTGTGTGTGTGTATGTATGTGTGTACAAGAACCATGGCCTGGGCCTCTGGGCTAATTTCAGTAACACCCAACCGTCATCATATCTGCAAAGAATTATCACAGACAAATTCATTAGTTCTTCAGACTTATGTTAATTTATCTATTGGAATTTATTTGTTATCAATGGGTATAAAATAAGGGCTTCTCATTTTCAGGGAATTAAGGAAATTTAGAGTTATACTGTTTATATGTGAGTCCTATAAATTATTCTATGAATTGTGTGATCTTCCTTAGTTATATGATATTTCTAAAGCTCATTTTTCTATGCTCAAATTCTGAAAACCCTATATAGGGGGGATGTAATTATTATAGAATTATAGGAAATGATTTGGACATTAAAGTCCAGCACAGGGCTTGTTTCATAGTAAGTGTATGGTAAGTTGTGTTCTTTCTCAGACTACCAGTTTCTCCAGTGGACCTGGTGTAGAAAAACCTGCAGCAATGATATAGTTTAGTGCTGACTAGTGTTATCATACTCTCATGGAAAAGGACAGGCCCAGGATAGATCTTGCTAGTCTTATGATGGAGATTTTAGAATAAAGAGAAAAAGTCAGCAATGAGGAGAATCAGAGCTGCCTTTCACTCTTAAATCTTCCCTCAGATTTGGAAGCCAGGGACAGGGGCCTGAGCAGCAAGACACTGTGCATGGAGAGTGAACAGATCCTTCCAGATGGCTCCCGTGTGCGGCACTATGATGTGCACAGCCTGTATGGGTGGTCCCAGACCAGACCCACCTACGAGTAAGTGGCACACTTTTCTCCCCGGGGGTGGCCAGTCATTGGTGTAATTCCTGCATTTCCTTCTACTTTCCATTCTAAAGATTAAGAAGAATTTAGTGATTACGTGTCTAGAACAATGGTTTTCAACCTTCCTAATGCTGCAACCCTTTATTACAGTCCCTCATGTTGTGGTGACCACCAACCAT
This sequence comes from Sigmodon hispidus, assembly GCA_004025045.1. Taxonomy (NCBI): domain Eukaryota; kingdom Metazoa; phylum Chordata; class Mammalia; order Rodentia; family Cricetidae; genus Sigmodon; species Sigmodon hispidus. The sequence continues at coordinate 45,397 of PVIH01011827.1, read as the reverse complement.
AAAATTATTTTCATAGTTACTTCGGATCTTTAATTTTGCCACTGTTATGAATTGTAATGAAAATATCTGATATTTCTGATGGTTTCCGGTGAGTTCTGTGAAAGGGTCACCACCCACAGTTTGAGAACCAGTGGTCTACTGTCTCCCTTCTTCTGAACAGTACAGGAACATGGAGACAGCTCTTTGGTTATGACTGGGATTTGACAGACTGAAGTATGGCGGCATGCCATCATTGAGAATCTAATAGTCCTTTTGAGGAACATATGTCTGAGGACAGAAACAATTATTACACAATGCAGTTGGTGATGTGATAGCATTAGTTATAAGAGGCAAAAGGAAAACAAGATGCTATAATCTACTTTGTTCTAAAAGTGACTCATCTCTGCTGTTTTAGCCATTCTTGTTGAATGATCTATGGGTAGTCTACTGAATTAGCATGAACCCACTTGGAGACTTTAATGAATGTTACAATTGCATTCTACTGAAGAAATTCATTCGGCCCATCAAATATAGAAAAGCAAACATTGAATGAATAAATAGATCTTGTGATTGGTTAACTCTCAGAACCAGGGCAATTGTTTTACCACATGGTGAGGTTGTGAGCTGACTACTGTGAAAAGACATTGGCATTTTTGTTTCCATAAAATAGTAAGATCCTGAACCCTAGGGTTCCAGATAACAAGTTTTGGGTCTTCTTCTGCCCTAACTTCAACTTGCCTCCTTGTTTCCCTGACCAGAGCTGTTCAGGAGGTTACAGGAAAGAGAGGAATCGTCATCACCCGCTCCACATTCCCCTCTTCTGGACGATGGGCAGGACACTGGCTGGGAGACAACACAGCTGCCTGGGACCAGCTGGGGAAATCCATCATCGGTGTGTGGGTTGTGCCCAGGGTCCTCTCTGTCAGGGGAGTGAGTGGGGAGCAGGATCCTCGATGAAGGGGGAAGGCAGGCAGAGAAAGAGTGCCTGTCCTGACCCTGCTGCATCTCTCCCTGCAGGCATGATGGAGTTCAGTCTCTTTGGCATCTCCTATGTAAGTGCCCTTGCATGCTCCTCCTCCCTAGGAAGGTGACAGCATCTCTGAGAAAGCACCAAGAGCTCACTTTGTCCTTTGTTGTTTCAGACCGGGTCAGACATCTGTGGGTTCTTTCAAGATGCTGAGTATGAGATGTGCATTCGCTGGATGCAGCTGGGTGCCTTTTACCCCTTCTCCAGGAACCACAACACCATTGGGACCAAGGTAGGATGTGATGCCAGCATCCTCACCTATATTATGTCACTGGAAATGCTACCTTAGTATCTGAGTGCAATCCTGCTGCCTGTGTTCCCTAGAGACATCTGAAAGGCCATTAAGTCTTCTTCTCTTTGAACCATATTCTTCAGTATTGTTTTGATGATTTTTTAATATTTAGGAATCATTTTCCTATTTTCCTATATGTGCAATAAAGAATATCTTATGGAGCCATTTTCTTGAGAAAGCTGTGGCTGTTTTCCAACTACTAAAAATATCCTTTAATTCTCATGCAACATTGTTTGTATCCACTTGTGTAGAAACATTTGCACAAAGCTTTCAGTGACCATAAGTCCCTTGAGCTATACAACTGGGTCCTAAACACTCTTTTATATTTTATTGTAGAGACAAGACCCTGTGTCCTGGAATACAACCTTTGAGGATATTTCCAGAAGTGTGCTGGAGACCAGATACACACTGTTGCCATATCTCTACACATTAATGTACAAGGCCCACACGGAGGGCAGCACAGTTGTGAGGCCTCTTCTCCATGAGTGAGTATTGATCTGTAATCCTGTTGACCCATGAATAACTCATTCAACCTTCAGGGTAGGAGTTGAGTAGGGTAGGAGTAAATATATATATATTCACTCATAAATGAATACATACTGTGTTTGTCTTCCAGGGTCTGGGTTACCTCACAGAGGATGATGATTTTTTTTCTAGTTTTATCCATTTGCCTATGAATTTCATAATGTCATTGATAACTGTATTTTATGCATACCACAGATCTTGAAAGGAAAGGTTTTTTTTTAAAAAAAATACTTTTTTAAGTGATACAACCTAAAATACCACAATTTCTTTCTTATTTGGACATGCACAGACCACCTTATCTTTTGTATATTATGTAGACCCAGAAAAAATGCATAATCTCATTAGACTGGGTGTTCCAATGAAGAATATGAAGGTGAGGAGCACCCTCATATTTAAAGTGGAGAAAGAGAGGGGAGACATTTTATGGAAGCAACATGCCTAAACTGTTTTTGAAGTTCGAGAGAAGAAACTTACGGGGAATGTGGGCTATATGACCAGACCAAACTAGAAAGGATAAAGGCATTGCAGGATTAACCCTCATTTCTGGCCTGAGTTCAGCCTGAAGGATTTCCTCAGGGTCTTATGCTAGGGCCTTGTGGGCATTTGATTATGATATTTCAATTTCCATTTTTAGATTTGTGTCGGACAATGAGACCTGGAATATAGACAAACAGTTTCTGCTGGGTCCAGCCTTCCTGATCAGCCCTGTGCTGGAGCCCGTGAGTATGGGGGCCTCAGAGGGTAGAAGGATGGGTAGAGGACCCCAGACGTTAGGCTGGGCAAACATGGGAAGGAGAAGGCCTGAGTGCTGGGGATCTTCAGATAGCTTTCACTTCACATTTTCTTTTTTTTTCTTTGCTTCTTGTAAATGGGTCAAAAAAACATTAAAATTTTTATGGCCAATGAGATGGAGCCAAGCCACCCATGATACCCTAGGGCCAGAGCACCATATCTTCTTACAGTAGAAAGGTCACCTCTTGGTTCTGATAACTTGGACTCAGATAAAAACTTCAGATAAATGTTTACTCACATGTTTCATCTTTTTTTTTTTTTTTTACATTGCCCCACACTATGGACAAGGTGGAGACAGAAAATTCTCTTTCCCCAGTTATGGACAAAACTCTAACAAATACTTTCCTCCCCTCTTACCTCTGTTCTGACATTTTTTTAGAACTGTGAAGAACCTGCCTGATATTTTAGTAACTTTCTCAGAAAAATTAACCACGTGTGTGACTGCCTTCAGATTCTTTTTCTCTAAAGTTAGGCTCACAATTCTGCTCCATAGCATAGTGAAAAAGATAGATAACCTTGTGTTTATGTTTGAAGATATAATCTTTCCCCTATAGTAGTATAGTATATAGTGGTATAAGCGGCTTGGGGTCAGATGGGGACTGTAGCAAAAAAATTTATTGCAAGCAACCAATCCTTTTAGCATTAAAAGAAAGTTTATTGGGCCATCTTCTTTGCAGCAGTATGGTCAACTTACTGCTGCTGGATAGCTCTTTGCTCTATTTTGTAAAGGGTCCTGTAAGCAGTTAAGGTCTTTTTTTATGTTCCTTTGAGAATGATTGAGTTTCAGATCAAAGACCAGCTATTTGATATTCCTCATATCGTACTATTACCTAGAAATTTTTATTTTGCTCCATAGCCAAACATGCGTGCTTACATCTCTAGAAAAAAAGTTTGGTGTTTTTGTAAGGAAAGGGTGATTCAGGTTGTAAATTTCAAGTGGCATTATGGGGCCATTGGTTAGGAAGTTTTTCAGTTAAACAGAGTAGGAGGAAGTGGCCTCCCCACTGCTGCTGATCTCAGGATAGTGAGACTCAAGGCTATTGCTGTTGTAACTTCTTTTCTGTACACTTTGGCTTCTCTGTCTAAGACAACAGTTCCACTACTGACAACTAGTTTGTGTTTAATTTCAGAATGCCAGAGCTGTAGATGCATATTTCCCACAAGCCCGCTGGTATGACTACTACACAGTAAGTTTTCTAAATCTTTGTATAGTCTGACAAACAGTAGAGTACAGAGTCTTTGTATCTGACGGACCTCACACCAGCATCCCTGAAAACCATGTGTGAATGTCCCCACAAGCCAGTTATTTCCTGTGGCCTCTGTTTTCTCATCTTGTAGGTGGGGTGAGGGCAAGACCAGAGAGCTGAAGCAGCAAGCCTCTCAAACAGTGTTTGGATCACTGCATGTTTTTTTACATGTGGATTTTATTTTTCTTTAGTCCTTACAGATTGGTGACTAGTTACCTCTTGAAATTGTGCCATAAGCTAGTTTTCCCTTCTGTCCATTTACTAAATATCTACTTCTATAGTATTGTTCAGTGGTTCTCAACCTTCCTAATGCTTTGGCCCTTTAATACAGTTCCTCATGTTGTGGTAATCCCCAACCATAAAATTATTTTCTTTGCTACTTCATAGCTGTAATTTTGCTACAGTTATGAACCATTTTTCCAATGGTCTTAGGCGACCCATATGAAAGCATTGATTGACCCCCTTCAAAGGATATTTGACCCACACATTGTGAACTGCTGGTATAGATACTCAAGAACAGTTCCTTCCTATAATTATCTAATAAGTCAGTCCTCAAATACATATCCAAAGAGCACATGTTCACTTATAAAGGCAACCACAGGGGTGCTCTGTTACATATATCTGGATCATAGTGGTCATAGAGAAAGGTCTTGAGAAGACACTTTAGTGGTCATCTCTTGAAGGACACATATGAGACAGAGCTTAATTCTTAGGAAAGAATTAAAGGAAAGGGCATCCTTACCCTCTTAGTAACCCCACCTCTTCAGACATGCAAAGGCATGAAGACTGGAAGCAGAGCCCTGCACTAGCCTGGACATTGCAATGGATCTGGGTGAAAATGGAACAAGGACAAGAGAGTTTTTCTGCCCTAGGAGCCCTGAGTCACTTTCCCATTCTTGGTTGCTGGCTGACTTCTCTGAACAGTGGAAATAAACTAACGCTCAGCTGCATGCTGTCCATCCAGGACCAGAGCTCTACAGGGAGAGAGCAGCTATTTCCCTTAAATGACTATTACATGGTCTTGAATTTACATGTTGACCATCCAGTCCTTTACTCTAGAGCTAAGCAGAGTGACGCTCAGGATACATAGCTTAAGGAGGACCCTCACTGGAAGGAGGGCCCTGCTTTTGCTTGGACTCCAGACTGTGGACCTCCTTAAAGTCGGCACCCTATGCATCTTGGTTGGAGTCCTAGCTTCACCCAAGCGCAAAACTCTCTGCTGAATTCTAGGCTTTGGAATAGTTTATTTTTCTATTTGAGGTTAACAATGAAATGATGAACTAATATTTGCCTTTCAAAACGTTTATGGGAACACACTGTGGAGTCTGGAGGTAGGGTGCTGCTGTCCTCTAGTGGGCAGAAACAATGCTTCTTAATATTAAATAAGAACATGACCAGACTGCTGAGTACCATGGCCCACCCCTGTAGTACTAGCATCTAGGTGGACTGTGGCAGGTGGGTTGCCTGAGTCCATCAATTCTTAGCTGTTGTTTGCTGTACTAATTGAATGTCCCCATGAAATTAGATGCCAGTATGTTGACCTTATTGGAGCAGAGGATTACCAGGTTTCCTAAAAGAATGGAACAAGATCAAGTAGGGCAAAATACACAGTAGAGCCTCAAAACAATTATTTGACCCAAACCAACAGTACCAACATCAAGAAGCCTTGTCATAGTTGAAAGACTATGAAAGAATTTGAGATTTATGACTCAAGTCAGAATATGACTCTTACATATGAAGCAGGATTCAACTTCACATGTGGCAAGGTAATGATTACCACATGAGGAAGATAAAGATGCCACATGAGGCAACACAAAGACATCCAAACAAGACAGGCATATTCAAAGATAAAGGCACGTACATAAGTCTTTTAGTTGTTTCCTATGGAGCAAGTGAATGCAGAGTGTGTAGCTGGTATGTGTTGAATAGTGGGGACTAGGAAACAAATTCATGATGTGGTTGGGATGTCTGCTAAATGCACCACTGAGTGATATGTGCATCTCTCATTATCTTCTCTCATTTTTACATAGGGTGTAGATATTAATGCAAGGGGACAATGGAAGACCTTGCCAGCCCCTCTTGAGCACATTAATCTTCATGTCCGTGGCGGCTACATTCTGCCATGGCAGGAACCTGCCATGAACACTAATTTGAGGTGAATCAGGGGAAAATGGGGTTCTTCTTTGTATAGTAGTGAGCTTAATCATGTGTGGAGAAGGCTCCTCATCCATTGAGTATAACTCTGAAATCTGAAAGCATTTTTACTGATTTTTTTAACTTTTGTATTGAGTGTTTTAAAAACTCTGAACAATTTTTATCACTTGTTGCAGATCAAAGTGTGTGAAACTACAGGTGTAAGATGTGATGCTTACAATAGAAGTTAAAATGGGGGAGTCATAATTTATTCATATTTTTGGAATCTCCCATTTTTTCCTTAAGAATAAACCATTCCTCAAAAATTTTAACCATGTGGCAACTGATACATCAGGGTTTTTTTAACCTTTAAAGTATTTAAGAGCACTTGACTTAAGTTTTTATGCCAATCATCAATCACTCACATCCTTGCTGCATGCCTAAGACTATGCCAGTATTAAGAACTTTTTTTTCATGCTTTTCTATTTTTCTTTACCAAAGGGAAACAAAACTGCTTCAAGTGAATATCACCATCGTCTCCATTTCCCAGATGAGGAATGGAAGGCTTTATTAAGCTGTGTGACTCATTGAGTCACAGGCCCATGAAAAGAATGGAAATCACATGGGTGTGATGGGCCTTTTCAATACCTCACCCATTTGTCCTATGTGTGTGTGTTTTAGGTGATGGGTTATGAAAGAGGTTTACAGCCTCAAGAAATGGGAAAGAAGGAAACCAGTTATACGCTTTTAACTTAAGAGCCTTACTGAAAATTTTCCCTTGGTGAACTCGTTCACTTAGGACATGCAGTGGTCCAACCTTTTCTGCATACACAGAGCCAGTTCTCAGGATTTCCTAATATGAGAACTCACTCTAAATCTCTGGAAACCCTTCATTTTCCTCTTTGTTTCTGGTGAATCCTGTTGGCCTGTGACTGTGACTGTTTTTAGCTAATGCCTCTCTCCCTCCCCATCACAGCCGAAAGAAATCCATGAACCTCAAGGCTGCCTTGGATGATGAAGGACTCGCAGAGGGCTGGCTTTTCTGGGATGATGGGGAAGATATCAGTGAGTAGGGGATGGCTGGGATTCATGACCACACTATGGGCAAAGTTCTTGATTATCTTAAATTTCTGCCTTTCAGTTGAGATAAACTTTCATGAGATTTATGCACATTCTCCAACTATATAATTAGTTGCCCTAGCAAGACAACGTTACTACCTGTGGTGCTTATGTGAGCAACTTTCCATCAGGAATTGATGAGAGCTGGCAACCTCTTAGGAGGATGCAAGTACTCTTTACTACACAGTAGTATTCATTTAAATTGACATCATTAATTTTTTATGGTGCCTTCTGCTGTGGGCTGCACAGATCTAGAAGCTAGTGCTTCCAGGAGGCATTGGGTATAAATGAGAGGCTAGCATTGGAGAGCAGATGATGCCCTGAGAGGAGCTGGTCACCAGTAAGCTGCCTTTTCCATCCACCACGCTGCCAAACACTGTGCTTTCTCAGAAGTTTGTTGTTGTTGTTATTAAGTTTTCTTGAGATCACATTAAAAACCACTCATTACCACTCAGGATAAAGCAAGGCAGCAATCACAGTATATTTAAATGTGTTGATGTGTGTTTCTAAGAAAGAATCTGGAAATTCTGAGGTGACTGGGGAGATGTTGGGACTAGTAGAGTGTGAGACAAAGTGACCTAAGGCAGGATTAGGTGATCTTTATATGAGGTGGCTAATGGACAAGTGAATCTACACGCCCATTTCCAATATTCGTGTCCATTTGGGATGGGTAGAGCCTCTCTCAATAGAGAGAACTTCTACTAAAAAATTAAACTCATTTTAATGAAGAAAAGAACCCCAGCTCCCAGCTGAGGTAAATCATCAATTAGAAGCCTACTACAGGCCCAGATCACATCTTCTCTTTTGTCTGTTCACAGATCTCACAGAAAAAACCTACTTGGCCAGGTTTTCTGTCAGCCAGGTGAGTATGACAGACCCCATAAAGGAAGATAGGTCTCTGCTGTCTCAGCAGGATACAGGCTCTCATAGGTTCTATTGAGTACTTTCTAGAATTTTCTCTTTGCACATGTTTCTTTGCCTCTTGACCTCAGTGAGGTGTAAGGGTTTTCCCATGTTCCCAGGAAGTGTTTTTGATTAAATCTCTTGATGTCTCCTCAGTAACTATGTTTTTTCAGTGTACCATTTCTCAGTGGATGATCTTTCTGTGTAATCCAGACTACTTCCCATCTTATCATTAAATGTTGTGACCTCTTCATGTGTAGAATATGCATTTCTTGATACTTGAGACTTGTAATTTACAGAGTTCAAGACCATCCTACAGTCCAGGCAAAGTAGTTGCCCATACAAAATAGATGGGGACAGGGCAGTAGGGGGCAGGGTGCTGAGGTCATGGTTTTACTATCTGAGAACTTAGGATATTCATTATGTAACTTACATCTATGCCTAAAAAAAATTGAACTAATTTTGATATTTGTTTCTTTCTGTTTTATTTTCAATTTGACAGAATACCTTGCAGACACATGAGATTTTTAACAATTATATCACTGGTACAAAACCTTTGTACCTAGGCTACATTGACATCTGGGGATTGAGCAATGTTTCCATTACTAGTGTACACATCGCTTGGAACAACCTTAATGAAATAGTCCCCCATGACTACAACGCCACAACTCAGGTTTGTACCTGGAAAGCCCAATGGTATTTCCTGACACTGGGATGCTTTATGCATCACCCCGACCCTGCTTTTAGTAGCCACTGTGTTCAGTGTCACCTGAGGACAGTGTGGAGATAAAGCAAAATCCATGATTTATCATTTGAAGTTGAAAATCTAGTTGCTTACCTGCTGTATTTACCATCTTGTCTGAAAACCTAAGAGATACTTGTCTCTCATCCTGTCTCAGGAACCAAATTCTCAAACAGCTTGAACTACTGTGTTTCATCAAATGTCAGGGTCTATCAACTACCCTAAAAAGAATCAGTCCACTGCTTAAAGTGCCATAGCAACAGCAAGAGAGATGAAACAATGAAACAGCTCCTACCTTTCACTCACTTTTCTCCATTTAAACTTATAGGAAGATCTTGGAAATTTCCAAACCCACAGAATTTTATCTCAATATTTTAGTTTTTAAAATGATGTTACAGAGGAAAATGTTGGGTGGAGATATAAAGTTACTCCGTATCAAAATTTTAAGTATGTATTTTGAATACCTTAGCATCATGAGCTGGAGATTAGTTAATTTTTTATTGATTCTTTGAGAATTTCTTGCTACTAACCCCTTCTCCCAACTTTTCCCAGATCCACCCACCCTTCCCTAGCCACTCAGCTTTTGAGTCCTATCTATGCATCTATGTATGTATGTGTGTATTTATGTATCTATAATTATCTATCTATCTATCTATCTATCTATCTATCTATCTATCTGTCTGTCTTTCTGTCTATCTGTCAATCATCTGTCTGTCTATCTATCTATCTATCTATCTATCTATCTATCTATCTATCTGTATGTCTGTCTGTTTATCTATCTATCTATCTATCATCTACCTATGTACCTACTTATCTCAATATGTGCTTTATATATTTTCTTGGATATGTGGCCTTCCATTGGAACATGATAAACTTATCATTTTATTAAAGTTTAGGTTCATGCCCTGTTCCCAACTCCTCCCAGATCATCCTCTATCTCCCTAGACATCCAACTCCATGTTCTCTTTTTTACTCTTTTTTTTTTTTAGTCCATTGAGTCCAGTTTGTGTTTGCCAACTACTCTTGGGCATTGAGCCTGATCTGGAGTATGGTCAATATAACCAGTGTCACATCATTGAAGAAAACTGACTTTTACACTCTAAGTAGCAACCAAATGCCAATATCTCCTCAGCTAGGCATGGGACTTTATGACCCCTCTTTCTTCTCCACACTGAGATTTTGTCTGGCTTATGCTAGTGCATGTTGTCACAATAGCTGGGAGTTTATGGCACACAAGCCCTACTGTGTTTGAGAAATATAGTGTCTTAGTTAGGGCTTCCATTGCTATGACAAAGCACAATGACCAAAAGAAGCTTGATTAGGAAATGGTTTATTTCAGTACACAAATCTTAGGTCATATCCCTTCATATAGGGAAGGCAGAACTCAAGGCAGAAACCTAGAGGCAGGAACTGATACAGAGGTCATGGAGGAATGCTGCCTGCTGGTTTGTTCCTCCTGGCTGATTCAGCCTGTATTTTTTTGTGATTTACAAACACATACCTAGGAGTGACACTGCATATTATGGAATGATTCCCTTCCATTAATTATTAATCAAGAAAATGCTCCATGGATTTATCCATAGGCCAGTTTGGAAGAGGTATTTTCTCAGTTGAGCCTTCCTTCTTCCGGGTAACTTTATTTTGTGTCAAGCTGGCAAAAATGTAGCTGGAATATACACTTTTAAAAAAAATTATCTTTCACCCCTAGTTCTTAAAAACCTTCTGCTCTCCTATTCCTCATAAATTCCTGAACCTTGAGTGAAGGGGTATGATATAGACATCCTATTTGGGCATGAGCATTTGTCTAATTCTCTGCTCAGTGATCAGTTGTGTGTGTCTGTGTTAATTGCTCTCTACTTCAAGAAGTTTCTTGGATGAGGGCTGAATGATGCACTGATCTATTGGTATTGCAAGAGGTCTTTAAGAGTCCTTTTATTGCTATGAGCATTTGCCAAATAATAGTAGCAGGTTTTCCTCTTGTGCCCATGACCTATCTAGTTACAGTTTCTTGACCTCATCAACAATGTCAGCTATAGATTCCATGTCATGGAGTAGGCCTTAAATTTTTTAAAAGTAGTTACTTACCCTTGAGACATTAATGCTGGTTTTGCACTAGTGGGCATATATTGACAGGCAGGTCATTATTTGTAGCTAGTAGAGTTCACAACTGCGTGAAATAGATGATTACTTTTTTCCTCTGATATCATGCATAATACTTACTATCTTTTCAAGAACTACACAAGAAAAACACTTATAATGGGAAAGGGCTATAATATAAAATGTTAGAATACTTATTAAAAACATGAGACTATTTAAATGTCTTGGTGTTTGATGTATCTGAGATCTGAGTTTAAGGTCTGATTGTTATGAATTACATATGTCTGATCATAATAAATAGGGTGTAGCAACACACTAATAGTACTTTTGTAGAGATTAAGTATATGTAAAGCACAACTGTGACACCTGGCACACAATTTAAAAAAATACTATTAACATTACTGACCATCATACCTCAGACATGTCTGAGTACTCAGCACATGTTCTCACTTGATCTTTACAGGAACATTGTAGGACAGATCATATCCTCTTCAGAGAGGGTACCAGAAGCATAATAGCTCTTAGGGTCCAAAATATACATAATATAATATAATACTTTAAGATATTTTTTATTCATTTTACATACCAATAACAGTTCCTTCTCCCATCCCCCCTCCCACTTCCTCCAGCTTCCCCCCATCACTGCCCAACATCCCCTCCTTCAAAAGGATAAGGCTTCTCATGAGGAGTCAGCAAAGCCTGGTACATCCAGTTGAGGCAGGTCCATCCCTTTCCCTCTGCATCAAGGCTATGCAAGATGTCCCACCATAGGTAATGACTCCAAAAAGCCAGCTCATGCATCAAGGATAGATTGTGACCCTGCTGCCAGGGGCCCCTCAAACAGACTAAGCTACACAACTGTCTCCTTATGCAGAGGGCCTAGTTAGGTCTCATGCAAGCCTCACAGCTGTTGGTCTAAAGTTTAGGAGCTTCTATGAGTTGTCTCTGTAGATTTCCCCATCATGATATTGACCCCATATACTCATATAATCCCTCTTCCCTCTCTTCAACTAGCTTTATAATTTTAAAAAGTCTTATATACAGTGGTTTTCTTGACAATCACCTTTAAGAAGATCTTTTAAAAAAACTTTGCCCTATTCTGTTATGAGTTGATTTGTGGTGATATATTTTTATATTTAATAAAATCAGCAAAGAGTTCAGTTCATAGCACCCATGGTTGCCTCTCCAGCTACCATTTTATTAAATATAAAATATATCACCACACTGATTTATGAACAGTTAAAACTCAGTAATTGATGAGAACTCTTGAAAATGTTTGCCTCTAAGAATCATGAATATTAGATTTCCCAGGCTATAGATGTGCTCTGAGGAGACAGCATTAGCCTTTCAAGGCAATGCTGAGGAGATAGCATTTGACTTCCCAGGCAATGGGTGAGTGCTCTCAAGAGACAGCAACAGAATGGAAGGCAGGTTTAAGTTTGCCTGTGTACTTGTTCTCAGTGATTGTGAACTGTATCATTGAGAGCTCATCTCTATCACAGAATAATCATTCTACTCCAAGGATTCAGAAACATCTGAAAATAAAAGTAGTTGGGATCAAGACCATGTGGCTCAATGACTGGTACCCTGTTCATTTGTGTACAAGAAATTCTAGGCAACAAATGCTCAATACAATTATTGTTTGTTTGTTCCAACAGATATTAAGAGTTGATGTGACTGACAAAAAAATCAGCCTGCATCATTTCAAGTCATTGACGTGGAATTCTTCATAAAATTTTAGAGCCGGGTTCTACAAACAGATTTAAACTACTTATACTTCATAACTATATAATTATTATATATCATCAATTGTTTCATTCCCAGTATAACTAGAATATTTTGTGGATTTTTTTCTCTGTTTGTATGTCTCCCAAAGATAATATCTCTGGGTCCCTTTAATGTATCTATGTAATTAGTATGGTATATGATATGGCTCATCATATGACAATTATTGAAGATGTGAAGATTAAGTAGATCTATGTTGAAGTATGTGTGTATGTGTGTGTGCATGTGTGTGTATGTAAGGGATTCCAATGTTTTCTTAAAGATACAATAGAAATCTTGTCATAGCAGTTTGTTTGCAGCTAAGCCAAACCTTAAGAATGCGGCTGAAGGAACTTCTGCAAGTTAGCATAGAGGGGAGAGAACAATGTAATGGAGGAAGAAGATGGAGAACACAGGAGGGAATCAGGGAAGATGTGGGGTAATGGTAGGCAACACCAAGAGTAGTAGTCATTCTAAGGAGTGGTAGCCTAGTGGGAAGGAGAAAAGGAGGGTCAACTCATCTGAAAGAGGGTAGAAGAGTCTTGGGGAAATGCTTAACACATGGAAGGTGATGAGAAAGGTGCTAAGTTGGTAGAGCTGAAGGAATGAATGGAATGTACAAAATAAGTTGTTTTCACAAAGTGTGAAGTCAAGTGTAAAAATCTTATTCCTTGGCCATATCTTATGTACATAACAACAGTTCACACAAACATGCATGATTTATATGCCACATAAAAATAAAGCAAATGACTTTACATGAGATTGTCAATGTTGTGGTGTTTTTAAGTGGGGACCTGAGAGAGGGCTCGGGCTTTCTGTTCAGAAGACTCTTGTGAGCTCATGTCTTTTGTTTGCCATGGCACTGGGGATCATGCACTTCCCCTACATCTCTGTAGTAACTCTCTTACAAGCTTTGAATATTGTTTAAAAATCACAGCAGCTTCTGTACATGATAAAATATCAACTGAAAAATAAAACAGGAGTTACAGCTACACTGATTAAATCACTAGCTATAGTGTGTATAAAGAACTATGTCACTGGGCTGTCAAGTTGATTCAGTAGGTAAAGATCCTTGCCACCAAAGCGTAATGGTCTGTAGAAGCAATAAAGGGGAAGAGCAAGCAGAATCTACAAAGTTGTCCTCTTACCTCCAAATATATCTCATGACAAACATGACTCCCTACAAAATAATAAATAATAGTGAAATAAAAAGAAATTATATAGAACACTCAAATGGGGATGTTTAATTTTAGTAGTTTTTGAAAATGTGATAGGTTTCAAATGGGTATGTGTACTTCTTTGCCTCTTCCCTCTTGTGTATGCATGCCAAGGTATTGACATCTGCGGCATTGCACCAAAATATCATTCAGTTGACTTAATATTTTATTCAATGAGACATCATGCATGGAGGGTTGAGATAACTAGAGAATTATGAAATGTGGATGGACAGCCATGACAGTCACTTAGTTTAAAAGGCAAAACAACAACAACAAAACAACCCCCAAACCCTAATTAACTCCCTTTGATTAATGTAATGTGATTACAAGGATATTACTTAATATTTTAGAAATATCTCATGGTGCCAGGTCAAGCTCCTGGTTCAGCTGAAGAGAGAGAAAGGAAAGAGTATATGAGCAAAGGAATCAGGACCATGAGGAGGAGACACACAGAGATGGCTGACCCAAGCTATTGGGAGTTCACTGAATCAGAAATACTCACTGAGGAACCTTCAGGGAAAGGAACTAAACCCTCCAAAGGTAGACAACTGTCAAACCATGTGGGCAGTTTGTGAAGCCTCTTGGAGTAGGATCAGACTATGTTCTTGTGCATGAACTCACATCTTGGAGCCCATTCCTTACAGAGGAACACCCAACCCAGCCTTAATACTGAAATGAGGGACTCAGACTGGATATGTCAGAGTGAACTCACCCTTCTTGGGACTCCTTGCTCTCCTTGGGGAATGGATGGGGGAATATGGTAGTGGGAGGATGGAGAGGATGAGGAGGAAAGGACTGAGGGGAAACAGGGGTATATAAGAAAAAACCTTTTAAAATAACTCCCCAAAGAAATAACCTATGCTTCCAAACAGTATACATGGACATATGTTGACTGTAGTTGTCCTAAGTAAGAAGTTTCCAGGCAGTACAATCCAGGGGCCCCACTGATGTCCTATGCTATGCCTCCTAATGTTTTTAAACTCTAGAAGAATGCTTTAAGAGTCATATAGTAAAATGTCAACCACCACAAATGAACAATTGCATAAAGATGTACAGAGTATTTCAAATGTCATTGTCTCTGAAATTCACTTTTGGTTTTTCAAATACCATATAGACTCTAAGATACCACATAGTATTTTGATACTTGAATGCAATATAGAATAGTTAAGTAATATTCACAGTGTCATATCTTTATTATTCTTTGTATAACAAAGAATAACATCATTTAAAATCTGTTCACAGAAATGTTCAGGTATAAATTGTGATTTTGGTTCCTCAGTATTCTCACTACAAGGACTTATAAAGTTTCCCTTTCAAATTAGAGATGCCCTTAGCAGTTCTGGAGAATGTCAGGGGAGGAGCTGTGTGTGTGTGATGTATTTGGTATCTGTCTAGGACAGAGCTGCTGATCTCTGAGTGTAGGCTTGTTCCCAGCCTCCAAGTACAGGGATTGGAGTCCTGAGCCAGGGCATTAGATGCTTCTTTAAGTGTGGAATGTGCTCAACATGGACTCAGGAGACTCACTTTGTCTTTCTGGGATAAATTTCATTTTCAAAGTGGTGGTGATACTTGTGAAGTTGTACAAAACTCCCTGTTCCTTAGGTTACGGTCAAGATAAGATAGATTCATGTTGTTTTGCATTTTCTCCCCATATATATATGAACAGTTTAAAGGTTCATAGAAGGCATGCAAAGCACCCACCAGAGGTGCTTTATCACTTCATGGCTATTAAGTTTCTATGTTAATAGTGTTTGCTCATTTAAAATGATTAGGAGGTAGAGAGAAAGCTGGAGGTGGCTCAGTTGTTAAGGGCACCTGTTGCTCTTGAGAATCCAGGTTTGTTCCTCAGCATCCACATGGTGACTCTTAAGCATCTGTATGTAACACTAATGGAACTGACATCCTTTTCTGGCCTCTTTGGGAACTTAGCATATACTTTATGCACATACATGTATGCAGACAAAGTAATTATGCACATAAAATGAAATAAAATAATCAGTAAATTTCAAATAATTATAGAGGAAGCATATTTAATTTAGTGAGAATCTGAATGCAGGCAAACTTTAGGAGTCAAAAACAAAGAAACAATGTGAAATAACATAAGCAGTTTATTCTATTTTCACGTAGTCAGCAAATGGCTAGATGTTAACACCCTATGGTGATGTTATAGGTGTCAAGCCCTGGAGATAATCATGGGAAAGCTGGACAGAGCCTTTCTTCTTTTGCACTCTTTTTAGATGGACAGACAACCAAGCACAATATAGTATGACTAGCACAGTAATCAGACATAAACAAGATCACAGAGGAAGGACAGCCACTCCTGGCCTCCAATTGCTCTCAGTTTTATAGGGCAGTAAATCATTTGTGGCAGAAGTAGGCTCTATTAGCCTCCTTACCTTTGCCCAGTGCTTCTTCTGAATCACAGAGGGAAAGACACAGCAGCGCAAATGAGAAGACGGCCATGAAGTAAGTGCTTTGTCCATGAAAGAAATACTTGAGCACATAGGATCCCCTGTTTTTGTAAATTTTCTGGCTTCTGTTCTGTTAAGTTATTTAGATATTCACAGTTTCCTTCTGGACACTGTATTTTGTTCTCTTCATGGAGAATGAAAAATAGAAGGGAGATATAAAATGGAGAGATGGTGTATGTGTAGGTGTGCTGTACGCATGTGTATGTGCATGCCTTTCTATGTGATGTGTGTATGTGTGGAGCACAAATGGCAAAGGTATAATGTAAGCTACCCCTCTCATACTAGGAGAAACTGTTGGTAGAACAAACAGCTGGAATCCTTCTGGAGGTCAGTTAAGGATGGCAGGGATTCAGAGGAAGGTGAATGCCTTGCAGATTTAAGGACTTCTAAATGGAAAAATTTCTGCCTCCATGAATCCCCACACCTTCCACTGCCTAGATGATAATAGCTTCCATGACAGGGTGATGATGGTGCCCCCAAATTTTCAGAGCTGTTTTGTAGAATCTGAACTTTCAGGAAGACCAAGGAAACATGGACAGGGCACCTGCTTTTGCTTTTGTAGACTTAGAGCAAAAGCTCTCCCTATGAAGAGAAATAGTACTTGGAGAAAGGCTTGTCCACCAATGTTCTTGATGCTGCCTGTGAGCTGTATGTTTAAGAAACAAACTCAAGAACTATGTGTGTTTGGGGTGGGTCTCTCAGACTTTTTATTGCCTTAAATTCCATCTTTGGAGGTTTTTTTAACCTTGGCTTTAAAGCACTGTAGTCTAGAGAATGTGGAGAAAGCACTCAAGTACCAGGTGAAGAAGCAGTTTTTGCTTCAGCTTTACTTCTGATCATGTTTATTCCGAAATTCTTTAAGATACATTTATGAAATCGGAATCATGATGATTGCCTGCTTAGTTTGTTGCAGCGATTTATGAGAGTGCAATGGTGCATACTTTCCCTTTTCCTTCTTTACTGGTGTGTGTGTGTGTGTGTGTGTGTGTGTGTGTGTGTGTGTGTGTGTGTATGCTCATATGTGTGTAGCTGCACATGTGATGTTTGTATCTGTGTTCCTACCTGCATGTAGATACCCAATGCTGATATCAGGAATCATTTTTCCTCATTCATATATCTTATTCATTTGAAGCAGGTTTTCCCGTCAAACCCAGATTTTGCTAACATAGCTAGTCTTGCTAGTCAACTTGCTCTGTGGATCCCATCTCTACTTTTTCATGCTGGAAACATAGGAGAATTAGCATGCCAACCTAGAATTTGCTGAATTCTGAGATTTGAATTCCTGTCCATTTTAAGAGTCATGGTTTTTGATGGCTCAGCTATAGTCCTAGCCCAGTATAATTTAGATGTAATGAAGAATAAATCTTTTTTGATAATTTAGCAGAAGATAATCAACCAATAGGTTAATAACAATAGTTAAGTCTTCCAGTTTCAACCTTACAATCTCAGTTTCTCTGAGAGCTTTTGGTAAATTATCTGTTTGTTCTTGTTCCTCCTGTAATAAGAAGCTTCTGGCCCAGAATTTCTGGCCTTGCACAGATAATCAGACCCACTCACAGCCCAAATGATGCTTAAACCCAAATAATCACACAAAGGCTTATATTAAGGTCATACTGATTGACCTATGGCTCAGGCATATAATTTGCTAACTCTTAACTCTTTAGCTAACCTATAATTAGCCAAGTGGCTTAGTATCTCTTCTAAGAGCAGCATCCTGGTCTCCTTTCCTCTGCATTTGCTGCTCTCTCTCTCTCTCTCTCTCTCTCTCTCTCTCTCTCTCTCTCTCTTATACTTCTTCTTCCCAGAGCTTTCTTAGTCTGGTAGCCAGCCCACTCTTCCTGTCTGCCTTCTGCCAGTCAGTACTTTATTAAACCAGTAAGAGGGACAAGTATTTACAATGTACCAGAATATAATCTCATAGCATTTTCCTTTTTAAAAACAAGAACCCCAAATCTAATTTCCTTTGTATAGTTTCTTTTCACCATTACAACCAACACTGTAAACAAAGACAAACATCCAAAATCCTTTTTTGAGAATCTGGGTAAGTTCTCTAGGCTACTTCCTTCTGATGGGGGCACTGGCAATCCTATGGGGACCCAAAGAATAATTTAAAATATGGACAAGTTCTTATTGGAATAGTCTCTAAGGCTGGGTCATCTAAGTAAATCTCCTTGAAGTTGTTTTGGATGCAGAGCTCAGAGGAAACTGCAACAGAGGTGCTCTGAAATGCTGAATCATCTGAGCCATCTGTTTCCATTGGAAACTTTTTTGGGGGGGGTCTTCCACGATCAGCCCTTATTTTCTTTAACCAGGAATAAATCCACAGCCTCTCATTTTCTGTGGAAATAAAAAGAAAACCCTTTCTCCAAATTAGCATATTTTTTATTTCAATGTTATAGACAACTCATTTACCAAATATAAAAGTTGGATTAATCTAGCAGCATTTATAATCAAATGTCTTTTAGCAGCTTTTGCCACTTTATTTTCAGTCAACAAACTTAAAGACAAGACAATAACATACAGTATCCAGACATTGTAATTTTCATCTTTACATGACTTATTATTTTTTAGTCTATTTCATTTTTTCTTTTTATTATTAGTATTATTTTTTAAGGACTTTTCTTTCTCAAGCCTACCTACACTTTTAAACATATTGTAAATCATTTAGAGGTTTTCTAAAAAAATCTGTCTTTACTGTTTATCTCTTATCTTTTTCTGCTTCTGACCACACCTTTAATCTTCCAAGGTATGGCTAGGATTAAAGGCTTGGTTAGGGTGGCTGACTCTACCCAGCTCCATTTCTTTCTGTTTCTGACCACATCTTTAATCTGCTAAGGTGTGGCTAGGGAATAAAGGCTTCACTAGGGTGGCTGACTGGCTCCACACAGCTCCTAGTTTAGCTTCATAGAGTTTAACTTTTTAGCAGAGGTTCTGGTAGGAGCCACAGTTACCACTCTGGGGAATTTTAGGGTCCATATTTCCACCCAGTAGAGCACTGCCATCTGCTGCTAATGAGCTCCATTTAAGTATTTGGTAGCAAGGCTTCTTAAAAGACTCACAAGTGTTTTTGCCACTAACACTGAGTCAGGAAGCTTCTTTTAAAAAAAAGCCATGCCTCTGCTTGCCTCCAACAAACAGAGCTGACCCAAGAAAATGCTGCTACTATGAAGTCATCTTTGATTCTGTTCTCTTTTTGTCCTTAAAAAGATAGAAATCTTAAATCCATCATATTCAGCTTGTTGTTTACATGGAGGCTCCTATGAGACTTTAAAAACCAGGCTTGTTGCAGCTTAAGCTGTATGCCAGAAGCCCACCATTTTGTTAAGCTGTACTCCAAAAGCCTGCCATTTTGTGAAGCTGTACTCCAAAAGCCCACCATTTTGTTGTTCAAGCCCACATGCCACACCAAGGCATCTCTGTACCAGTACTCACTTGGGAGACAAAACTTGGAAGCTGTTATTTTTGTTCCATTTCTGTGCTCTAGAACCCCTTTTAAGCTTTCTAAGGTTTTATGTGGGCATTTGTGACTCAAATTAGGCCCCATTTGTAGTAACTGATTTCTGGCCCAGACTTTCTGCCCTAGCCCTAAAAATCAAACCCACTCCCAGCCCTGCTGCTTCTTAGCCCCAAATAATCACAGAGTCTTATATTAATTTCATGCTGATTGGCCTGTGGCTCAGTCTTATAGCTTGCTAACTCTTTATTTATTGAAAACATGACTCAGAGTTGCTTGGAAGGTAGTCCAACTGAACTGGTTAGAACCAAATTTTAAAAGATAAGTTTAAAAGATTCTCTAAAATAAAAAAAAATAATTTTTATGTAAGTTATATTTAGATGAGTAGCTGATTGGCAGGGTTGGCAGGTGTTGGGATTGGGGTAAAATAAAGGATCATATTTAAACATGTTCATTTTGGTTCAATCTTGGGAGTTTTTGAAACATCAACAGATAACTGAATATATGAATCTCAACCCCTATATTATACCTATAGGTTGAATTGTTGTCAGGTATCATGTGGGAAAACATTAAAGATGGAGACTGCTCAAAAAGAGTGAGCAGTTTAAAAGGCAGAATCTTGGACCTTATGAGGGATATTAGAATTTAATAAAATTGGAGACTAGCAGGCAATGGAAAAGAATCCAAATCTGGAGGTAGAAAAGTCCATGTTGAACATATCAATAAGGAAATGCTAAAGGAGAAGAGAGTGGTTTAATAGGATGAGGTGATTAAGACAGTGCCCATTATATCTGACAACTCAGATGATGGTGACCTTAGTAAAATTATATTCAGTGGAATGCAGGAAACACAAGCCCTGCCAGTAGCACATGAGGAAGCAATAAGGACAGTGTGCAATAGAGTAGAACTATTGTGCTGTTGTTTTCTGTTTGGAGAAAGAGTCTAAGGTAGCTCAGGCTAGCTTTAAATTCACTACTTAGCAGAGGAAATCCTTGAAAGCCTTGAACTTCTGACCCTTTGTGGGCATATCCTCAGTGTTGCTAGTTTATGCTGTGCTGAGGACTGAATTCAGAGCCTTGTGCATGCTAAGAGAGTTATAACTAAAGCTTAGTGTTTACCTTTTGGGAGGCTAGCTGGAGAATAAAAAGGAAAGCTAAAAATCATAGCTCCAGAAGAACACAGGGTAGAGCAATTGAGAGATACCACAAGTGGAATGAGCAGCTTTGGAGG
The DNA here is from genome assembly GCA_004025045.1 of Sigmodon hispidus. Classification (NCBI taxonomy): domain Eukaryota; kingdom Metazoa; phylum Chordata; class Mammalia; order Rodentia; family Cricetidae; genus Sigmodon; species Sigmodon hispidus. Next base: position 24,405 of record PVIH01011827.1, on the reverse strand, counting down.
GAGAGCTAGACAGTGCCAGAAAGAAAATAATTGACAGAAAGAGGATTCTTGAGAAGCCAGTTATTGAAGAGCTAGAAAATAAAAGCAAGAATCAAGCTTGGACAAGAGAAAATCTTCCACTAAGAACATGGGGAGAAAGATTGCAGTTCACTCAGCTATGCATAAGTTTTAAAGCAAAGCTTGAGTCAAGGGGCAGGAGATAAGGTAATTTCTGTAGAAGAGTTACCTTTCCTTTGGTGATGATATTGTATGAGAATAAGATGTAGGTAACCATGATTAATGTGTACAGGAGGACTTGAGTTTTGAGTCTGAAAGTGAGAGGAGGTGAGAAGACCATCAATGGGTCACAGGTGCATGTTTTGTGGGGAAGGTGATGAAACCTGGTGGTATCTATGTTCAGACAAAGCATCAATACAGAAATGAAGGGTTGACACCCTTTTAGAGTATATATTCCATTAAAGCAGGAGAATCAACTGCAAATTATTTAACACGTATTGAGCAGCTGTAGATCAGTCATGGATAAGAGGTAGGATATTCTAAGAGTACAGAGAAACAGAATGTTGTTTAAGAATAAAGAGGATTGTCACAAGTTCCTAGTTACTTTTCTATCGCACTGTGACCCAGGCAACATAGAGAAGGAAGAAGTTGATTTCAGCTCACGGCTCTAGAAAGACACAAGAGTCCATTACAGTGGTGAGACATGGTGGCAGGCAGGCATGATGACCAAAGCAGGCAGCTGAGAGAGACGACATCCTGTGCTTTAGGCACAAAACAGAGAGAATGAATGGAAATGAGGCCAGGCTATAAGTTCTCAAAGATACCCCACCTTGTGATGGACTTCCTGCTCAAGAGTCAGTCCCATAGTCTGAGCTGTGCACCGTTAAAACTTTGTTGGCTCTGGAGGGTCCTTGGGTATTCTTATTTGTGGTGGCCTTTCTCTAGTGGCCTGTTTAATCCTCAAATACGATGATCAACTATTAAAGAAACAGTGTATAAAATTTTAAAGACCAAATTGAGTTCTAATTATGTTGTTACTTTATTTTATGCTGTTCTAAATTTGAACGGTTGTTTACTGTTAAGCTATGACAATTTATTTGGTGGGAGGTATGATATGTAGACCTGAAACTACATAGTAAAGGAACTGTACTCAGTACAGTTGAGTATACTTTTTAGTGGGAAATAAAGTATGCTTTTGTGGTCATAAATGAGCCTTTGATTTTAGTTGGCAAGCTGGGTTTTCTGAAGAGAGAAACTTATTCCTGGACTCTCCTGACTAAGGACAAGGCCTTCTTGTCTGTATTTTCCTGCCAGGCCTCTGGGTCAGGTATCTGGGAGACAGCCTTGGACGACTGGCAGGACTCTGTCTGTCCTTTCCCCGAAATGGGCAAGGGAATGTCAGCCTCCTGCCTCCTGGTACCGCCCCTTTGGGTCCTGGGCTGTGGCCTTGTAAACACAGTGACTAGAGGCTGTTTATTGTTCCTTCAGCACCTCCCCAGATAGAGGTAACGTCTGTCAGAGGCACCTCCCAATAGTACTTGCATTACTCCTCCTGACTCACCCTGCAATATCCGTCCTTGTCCTCCCATGGCCCTCTCCTGTCCTGGTACCCTCCTTCCTCCCTCCTTCATCTCTCTTTCCCTTCTTTTGCTTCATTTCCTGGAACTTGCCTGTGACACTCAGGGTCAAACAGACTATTCACTCTCCAACATGATTGTGCATTTTTTATTATGAATAAAGTCTCATTTTTTATCCATGTATCCCCTTGTTCAAACTCCCTCCGCCTCCCACCCGCTTCCAGTCACTCTCTCTTCTCCCCATCTCCTCCTCAGCAAGGACAGGAGGTCCCAAGGAGGCTTAGTTCAGGATCCACTCCAGGCAGATCTGCTTTCCTCACCCCAACATCAAGACTGGGTCAGGTGTTCCTCTGGAGGGAATGGGCTCCAAGGTGCCGGTCCAAGTTGTTTCAGATCCCAAGCTATTCAATGGTTGTGATTTGCAGCTTGGACATGCTAAGCTTTTTTTTGTTTAAAGTCCACCAATGAGTGAGTATATCCCCTGTTTATCTTTCTGAGTTTGTGATACCTCGCTCAGGAGGAAATTCTCCAAATCCATCCATTTGCCTGCAAATTTTAGGATATCAGCTTTTGTGCATTATAATTAGTGATGTAGAAAGTTCAGTTGAACATGAACCCTACTTCTTTTTAAGAATGATGTTGACTGACGCCTCCCATCCCACTTTGAGATTGTAGTGTGTGGCCCTTGAGGCTACTCTGAAGGGACTTCATGAATAAACTCACCTCTGCTGATGTGTAGCTACTTGGTTTTGGGTTAAGATCGTCAACTACCGTCTCGTGACTTGACAAGCACAGCTTGCTAGGGCTGAAGTCCTAAGCTCACTTGCCTAATTCCAGAGCTGAACCATTTGTATGTGGTAGATAAAGGCCCTCTGTGGTGGGTACCAGGCCCATATGCAGAGACTGAACTAGTATCTGGTTCTAAACTGACTTGTATCGTCATCATTTTGAGCACCACAGATTCTAACGATGTTCTTCTGGAAGAGCAGGTGGATTCTGCAAAGTATATGCTTCGATTGGTTCCCCACACTTTTAACAAGGTCATTAAAACTGATACTACTGCATGGAGTTTGAGAAAATGCAAAGGTCTCTCTTTCTGTCCCCAGATCCCAACTTGTCCAAAGCCCCTAAAAAAAAGAGAGATAAATTCCCTGAACTATGTCTGCATTTCCTCCTCTACTCTTAAAACAAAATTCTGCCATTTTTAAATTTTGCTCATGTAAAGTACACAGCTTATTGTTAGAATCAAGGGGGCATTGTGCCTGCTTCTTCCACATCTTTACCTTACAGTATTCTCAAGGACTCCTCAGGTCCAAGGCACAACCAGGACATTGGTGGGTCTGCCCATTTGTCTGGTCCCTGAGATATGGTGTCAGCATTTTTATTGGGGTTCCCAAGGTTCAGGGAATATTTCCTTCACATGGCATTTAGGATCACATAGGTGACATATGCTATGCCTTTCTCTGGTGTGTGTAAATGCCTTCAGGAAGCTCATAGACACACTAGGACAATGGAATTGCTGTCTGAGAGCCTTCAGTGTGGCAGAATATCCACTGAGCCCTGGATGTGGGAAAATGAGAGGTCTTTCATTCCTAGAGACACATGGGGTATGGAAATGGGTGTATTTATCATATGATCCACTTCTGTGTCTGACCTTGGTGTTCAGATCTCTCTCCTTCCCTTCTCCCTCCAGTTGTTTATGTTTCATTATTTGCTTTCCTTGGAAAACAACTGATATTTGGGATGGTGAGATGGTTTAGCAGATACTGGCACTGGCAGCTAAAAAGACTCAAGTTCAATCCTGCATGGTGAAGTAGAGAACAGAACACATAAGTGTCTTATGACCTCCACATATGCACCAGAAAGACATAGTTATAAATGCATTTTTTTCTGGTTTATTTAAGGGGGAAGACTGATTATCACGGTTGTTTTGTAAACAAGTTGACCTCTGCATATATATCTCTACTTGTGTGTGTGGTATATGTGCATATATAAGTGAAGATGTATATGTATTGTGATCATGTGTCTATAGAGGCTAGCAAACAACAATGGGTGTCTTTCTTTATTGTTCTCCACTTTATTTTTTGAAAGATGTTCTCTTATTGAACCCTAAGCTCAAAGATTCAGCTAGACTATTTAGCCGGCAAAACTCAGAATCTTTCTGTCTCTTACTCCCTAGCATGCCCAACTGGGGTTCGAAAAACTTGAACCAAGAGCTTTCCTGACATAGCCACATCCTCTGTCTCACATGTGACTATTTGATCACGATGCCTGCTCTGGCTGGCATCTGTGGGTTACTTTAACCTGATTTTCTGTTTCTGTCTAGATGGCGAGAAAGCTCAGTATATTGGAAATCCTTCTGATCACTTTCAATATTATTGTGTTGGCAGTAGATATCCTTTTGTTGCTTCTTCTGCTGGAGAATCCTTCAGGTAAGAGTGATGGTGGGTGATATGCTTGGAGGATGAGCAAAGAAAGTCTTCTCTGGATGCTAGAGATGCCATGTTATTCATTCGTCATCATTCCACATAAATCTATTAAAAATCTGTCTTTATGATTAATTTAAGTCAATATTCAAGATAAGATTTTTTTTTCAACCAAACATTGGATGTAAATGACATTCTGGGAACTCTGAGCCCATCTGATACAGTATTAACAGAGTGCAAAATTACTTACCTGGTGCCTGTTCTACAGTACAGAGTCATAAGTAATGGAGCTCTTGATGAGAAGGAGCAGTGCCAACTCCATCACTATGGAAATGGACATTATCTCAGAGGAAGTGGAAGTCCAATGAAGCCAGCCTTGTGCATCAATTAACGTTAGCCTCTAACCCATTCAACACTGGAAAGCTGAGATTTCTCACAGATACCTTCAAGACTGCCCCCTCATTTTCTCTTTCTCTCTTCCTTACCCATACACTCATGTAGGCATTTACACACAGAGAAGCATCAGAGTAACTTCTCATCAAGGCAAATGTTATATTTTAAATAATAATATATATAACATTATACAAATATAAAAAATTTTTCCTCAGCAAACTGAGATAAAAGTAGCATGCATTTTTTGAGAACAATTGATGACATAGTAGTGAGCTCCAGGCTAGTCTGCAATATGAGATCCCAACTCCCCCAAAGCAACAATAACACCATAAAATAAAAATCTGTGTTCATTAAATTTGGATTTGGGGGTTATGTTTGATAAAGGGCTTCACTGCCATAGATTAGACGTGAAGATGAGGATGCTGACTGCAGGATCTTCCCATGCATTGTCTCCATGCCTCTCTCTCACGTCCTTTCCCCCTTATTCTTCTCTCATACAACTCAGCACAACCACAGACTCCCCTAGTCTCCTCCACTCCCCTCAGCATTCCTGCCACCTCCCCTCTTCCTGAGATCCACAGCTCCTCCATTTCCCTTCAGAAAAATAAAACCAAACACAGCATGACAAGATATAACAAGGCTAGCCACAAATCCTCATAGCAAGGCTGGACAAGGGAACCTGGTGGGAGGAAAAGAGTCTCAAGAGCAGGTAAAAGAGTCAAAGGAACCCCTTCCCACTGTTAGGAGGCTCACAAAACACAAGCTAATCATCTGCAGCATGTGTACAGAGGGCCTAGCTCAGACTCAGACAGGTCTGATTGCCAAATGATTGCTGCTTCATTCTCCGGGAGGCCCTGTGAGTCCTGCTTAGTTGATTCTGTGAACTGCGTTTTCCTATTAACCCCCATCCTTTGACACCTATAGTCCAATCTCTCTCTCTCTCTCTCTCTCTCTCTCTCTCTCTCTCTCTCTCTCTCTCTCTCTCTCTCTCTCTTTCTCTCTCCCCCCCCCTTTGGAGGTCCCCCTAAGTTCTGCCTAATAGCTGCCTGTTGAGATTTACATCTGCTCCTATAAGTTGCTGGAAGAAACCACTCTGATGATGATTGTGCTAGGCACAGATTTATGAGTATAGCAGAATATCATTAGAAATCATTTCATTGTCCTTTTCCAGTCATGTTTGGTTCTATTCTAGGCCTCTGGGCCAGACTGTGTCAGGCCTGGGGTTCCCCTTGCAGCATGGACCTCAAGTTAGCCCAGTCATTAGTTGGTCACTCCCACAAGCTCTCAGCCACCATCACTCCAGCATATTTTGCAGGCAGGATAGGTTGTAAGTCAAAGGTTTTGTGGCTATGTTGGTGTCCCAGTCCACCTCTGGAAGCCTGGCTTGGTTACAGAAGATGGCTGCCTCAGAATCCATGTCCTCCATTACTAGGGTCACTTTCATAGGCTCCAGGAAGGTTACACAGCTCTAGATTTCTATATTGCCCCCAATGCTCCCCAATTCCAGTTATTTCTCTCCATGCCCTCTCCCTCCATTCTTCCCTGCCCTTCACTCCTCTGTCAACCGTGAACATGACTTCACTTTCTAGGAAAAGTTGCAGTTATCAAAGATAGTCGGAAGGTCATTGTGGAGTGTATTTCAAGCCTGTTCCTACTTCTTCCCTATAACATTTTTAATGAACGAAAGAGATTATTACCTAGTGTATGTGAGTTTCTCTTCTTTTACTAGCATAAAATTAAATTTCACATGTGCATTAATGTTAAAACATACTCTGATCCCTCCAGAGCAGTTAATTGTTTTAGCTGTGGTTGCACAATTGACTTTGATCTGGTATTTTTTTCTGGGTTTGATGGAAGTATTCTAGAATTACTAGTAGATAATCCTTTTCCAACTTTGTAAAACTAATGAAAACCCAAGTGTTTTAGTCAGTTTCTATTGCTGTCATAAAGTTCATGACAGAAAGCAGCTTCAGGAGGAAAGGGTCTGTCTTATTTTAAATTTCTAGATAATAGTTCATCACTGAAAGAATTCAGGGCAGAAACGTAAGAAGGTTAGAAAGCTCAGGCAGGAGGAACTGATACAGAGGTTTTGGAGGGGTGTGGCTTACTGGCTTGTGCCTCATGGCTTGCTCAGTCTGCTTTCTTACAGCACCCAGGATCACCAGCCTAGGAATGGCACTAACCCACAATTGGCTGGGTCCTCCCACATCAACCACCAATTAAGACAATGTACTGTGGACTCGCTCACAGGCCTATTTTCTCCATTGAGTTCAGGCCAAAATGATTTCAGTCTACGTCAAATTGACATAAAAAACTAGGTAGCACATATAGAATTTCATGTTTTAAGGTGTTAAATGTATAATAGAGGACTGTATGTCTTAAAAAGCCAACCAATTAATTAAAAAAAATAAGTGATTTAACATTCAAAAGAGTGAACATCATGAACAAATATTGGTATAAGGTACCAGGATCTGATTGGAGAACAGACCTAGAATCTGTACCTGTGATTATACCACAAGTACCAACATTGGTCTCTACTTTCTTTACAGGTTCATTTATTCCAGAGTGTCCGAACATCGCTGAGTCAGAAAGAATAGACTGTGCACCTGGGCAGGTGGTGACTGAGGTCAGTCATGGGGTTCTCGCTGGTAGCCTACAGGGTTTATTTAAATAACTACGTTAATTGGGGAAAAAAAGAAATGGTGAGGTGTCTTATGACTCTGCAATTTCTTGTCTTGATGATAAATAAAATGAACAGCTACAGTAAGGAAGTACAGAGAACAGGCTAGAAAATGCGGTGCAGGGCAGACAAGTTCCAAAGGCTTACTTGGAAGATACCAATGTTGGAGGCGTTTCTGGATGTGGGTTGCCTTTGTAGAGCTTAAAAGTTTGTGGATTAGCCTACAGTTCCCCTAGAAGTAGGCCAGCAAGCAAGTGTGGCTGACTAAGTCTCTTGAACATGTGTCACTTCCTGTAACAAGCGCCTTCAGAAATTGACTAGCTGGTAACTGAATGAACATGTATGAAAGATCAAATTTCCCTCCTGGGTGGTGTCCATGAGAATATCAAATATTTGAACCTTGTCTTGTGACTGTGATTTACACACACCATAATAATGGTGTTTATTTAGATGTCATTTTGTACTCTGCATTCTACATTCTATATCGAGTATTGTTTAAGTATTTAAGTAAGAATTAGGACTGCATTGAATTTTAAGTTTCAAGACTTGATATCTTAGTGTATCTTCTTACTATAAGGAGATAAACAGCTTCTCTTTTACTTTTATATCTATCTATCTATCTATCTATCTATCTATCTATCTATCTATCTATCTATCTATCAGTTTACAAAACAGAGCTTACCTGTGTTTATTTATCACCTCTGGCTGTTTTGGAATTCACTATGTAGACCAAGATGAACTCAAATCCAGAGATCTGACTGCCTCTGTCTCTTGAGTACTAGGTTTACAGGAAATCATACACTGTGTCTTTGTGTCTGTGTTGTCCTTAATATGTGTTTCTTTGTGAAATTCGAAATGAGTATTTTATAGCTCTAGGGGTTTTGTTTCTGTTTGTTTGTTTGTTATTGTTGTTTGGGAACAAGGTTTTTCTGTATGGCTCTGGCTGGACTGGAACTCTGCAAATAGAATTCATTGTATTTCTAGCTGATGCTTATTTTGATAATTATATTTTCCTTACTAATGATTATTTTATGTTATTTTTAAATTATCATTATTTATTATATAATTGTTGATCAGCTTCAACTTGCTAAAATTTCTCCAAAAGATTTTTCTAATTTTTAAATTTGAGATATTAATTATAGTTAAATCCTGAACAAATAATGATGCTTCTGCTTTGTTTTAATATTTATTTACCATGCATTCATAAGCTTCACTGCACTTTGTAGTTCTTCCAGAAGTATGTGAGGATGGTCACAAGCCCTATCATTCCACACATTTTATGAAAAGGTATTTTTTCTTAAATTTAAACCTCCTTTCTTTTATTGGTAGAAGAAGTAACAGTGCTCAGGAAAGGATCAAGTTGTAGTTGGATTGAAGTGTTATTTTCTATGGAACTGGTATTTAGGGCCAAAATTTTTCCCTGACAGTCAAAGTTCAGGTCAGCTCAGGCTTCCTGCCAGGGTCTACAGCTTGCTCTGAGCAATGTGGAACTCCATGTGACTCTGTAAGCCTTACCCTAGATCCCATCTAGTTCCAACCCCAGGCCAGTGGCTTTTCCTGGCCCCTGCGTGGTCTATAGAATTCTCTGCATGGCTGTGGGTTTGCAGCCTCTGTTGAAGCCATGTAAATTATTGAACTCTCCCTCCTGTGGAGTCCCCTTGCCTCTACTCTGAATCTCCAGTGACTGTACTGCCTATTGAAGCCACTGTCAAATGTGAGATACGCTCTTTATTTTTGAATTATTGTTGTGCCTTCACTGAAGGATTGTAGTTTATAAGTGTGGATTGGCTTCTGGTATCTGATTTTTAAATGGCTCTTTTGTTCATTCATACTTCTGTAGTTTTAGTAGGACTAGAATAGGTCTTGTAAGTCCTCAAAGTTATTCTTATCTTCAGTGTATGCATTACTTTAATTTTTAAAAATTACTTAATAATTTATCCCATTTAAATTTTATTTTTGAATTGAAAGTTTCTGCTTATTATTAGTATATATTGGAAGTTGATATTTGCATATTGATTTTGCAACCTGGAATTTTCTTAAATTTACGTAATTCCCATCTACTTTATGTAGACCTTTTGTAAGTTTTATAAAGTGGTAATATTTAAAAATAAAGATATTTTAAAGTTTTTTTCTAATATATATTTATATTTAATTCTTTTTCATCTCATGCACACACAAAGAAAATACATTTTTTTCCTCTAAAATCTCAGTAAGTTTTGGGATCATTTTATTTTTTTATTGTGAAAAAAGTGATATATATATATATATATATATATATATATATATATATATATTATCCATGTATCCCCTTCTTCAGGCTCCCTTCACCCTCCCGCCCCTCCCAGCCACTCACTCTTTTCTCTGTCAGTTTATTTCCTCCCCAGCAAGGGCAGGAGGTCTTCCCATCAAATCTGTACATTGCTTTTGGTAGAATTGCCATTTTTACTATGTTGATCCTACCTACCCAGGAACATGGGAAATGTTTCCATTTTCTGATAGCCTCTTCAATTTCTTTCTTCAGTGATTTAAAGTTTTTGTCAAATAGATGTTATTTCTTTGGTTATAGTTACTCCAAGGTATTTAATGCTATTTGTAGCTATTATAAAGAGTGATGTTTCCCTTATTTCTTTTTCAGCCCTTTTTTCTTTAGTCTATAGAAGGGCTACTGATTTCTTTGAGTTAAATCTTACATCCTGCCACATTGCTGAATGTGTTTATCAGCTGTAGAAGTGCCCTGGTAGAATTTTGTGGGTCACTTTTGTATACAATCATATCATCTGCAAGTAGATATAGTTTCATTTCTTCTTTTCCAATTTATATCCCCTTAAACTCCTTTTGTTCTCTTATTGCTTTAGCTAAAACTTCGAAAACTATATTGAATAGATAAGGGGAGAGAGGACATCCTTGTCTAGTTCCTGATTTTAGTGGGATTGCCTTGAATTTTTCTCCATTAAGTTTGGCTATCAGCTTCTTGTAAATTACCTTTATTATGTTTAGATATTTTCCCTGTATTCCTGATCTCTCCAGGACTTTTATCATGAATGAGTGTTGAATTTCGTCAAAGGCCTTTTCAGTGTCTAAGGATATGATCATGTGGTTTTGCTCCTTCACTTTGTTTATATGATGGATGACATTTATGGTTTTTTTCTATGTTGAACCATCCCTGCATTTCTGGGATGAGGCCTACTTGGTCAGGGAGTATGATACTTTTTATATGTTGTTGTATCTATATTATGTATAATTTGCCAGAATTTTGTTGAGAATTTTAGCATCAATATTCATGAGGGAAATTGCTCTGTAATTCTATTTCTTTGTTGTGTTTTTGAGTGGCTTGGGTATTAGGGTAATTGTGGCCTCATGAAAGGAGTTTCCGCAATATTCCTTCAGTTTCTACTGTGTGGAACAGTTTGAGGAGTGTTGGTAATAGCTCATCTTTGAATGTCTGGTAGAACTATCCACTGAAACTATCTGGACCTGGGCTTTTTTTTTTTTTTTTTTTTTTTTTTTTTTTTTTTTTTTTTTTTTTTTTTTTTTTTTTT
>PVIH01011827.1:0-13693 GCA_004025045.1 Sigmodon hispidus | reverse complement strand
ATAATTCTCTGGATTTCTTGGGGGTCTGTTATGTCCCCCTTTTCATTTCTGATTTTGTTGATTTGGATACTCTCTCTCTGCTGTTTGGTTAGTTTGGATGAGGATTTATCTATTTTGTTGACTTTCTCAAAGAACCAACTCTTGATTCATTGATTCTTTGTATTGTTCTTTTTGTTTCAATTGTATTGATTTCAGCTCTAAGTTTGATTATTTCTTGCCATCTACTCCTTCTAGGTGAGTTTGCTTCTAATTGTTCTAAGGCTTTCAGTTGTGCTGATAGTTCTCTAGTGTGGGATTTCTCTAGGTTTTTCATATAGGCATTTAGTGCTATGAATTTTCCTCTCAAGACTGTCTTCATAGTGTCCCACAACTTTGGGTACGTTGTGGATTCATTTTTGTTAAATTCTAGGAAGACTTTGATTTCTTTCTTAATTTCTTCCTTGACCCAGAGGTGGTTCAGTTGGGTGATGTTTAGTTTCCATGAGATGGTAGGCTTTCTGTGATTTTTGATGTTGTTGAACTCTAACTTTAGGCCATCTTGGTCTGATATGATACAAGGGACTATTTTCACTTTTTTGTATGTATTGATATTTGCTTTGTGACCAATTATGTGGTCAATTTTAGAGAAAGTTTCATGTGGTGCTGAGAAATATGTATATTCCTTTGCATTTGGGTGGAAGCTTCTGTAAATATCTATTAAATCCATTTACATCATGACCTCTGTTAGACTCCTTTTTTCTCTGTTGAGTCTCTGTCTGGTTGATCTATCCAAGGGTGAAAGTGGGGTATTGAGATCTCCCACTATTAGAGTGTGAGAGTTGATGTGGGATTTGAGCTTTAGTATTGTTTCTTTTACATAGATAGGTACCCTTATATAAGGGGCATAAATATTCAGGATTGAAATCTCATCTTGACCAATTTTTCCAAGATGAACAAGTAATGTCCGTCCTGGTCTCTTTTAATTGATTTTAGTTTGAAGTCTACTTTGTTCAATATTAGGTTGGCAACTCCAGGTTGTTCCTTAGGGCCATTTGATTGGAAAATCTTTTCCCAACCCTTTACTCTGTCTGTCTTTAAGGTTGAGGTGTGTTTCTTGTATGCAGCAGAAAAATGGCTTCTGTTTTTTTTTTTTTTTATCCATCATGTTAGTGTATGTCTTTTTATAGGTGAATTGAGTCCATTGATATTAAGGGATATTAGTGATCACTGATTGATTTTTCCTCTTATTTTTGGTGGTGGGTTGTATGTATTTCTTTTCTTTGGGCTTTTCTTCAGTGGGGCTATTGATTTTTTGTGGTTTCATGGGAGTATTTGGGGTCCTTAGGTTGGAGTTTTCTCTCTACTACTTTCTGTAGTGCTGGATTGGTAGATAGATATTGTTTCAGTCTGACTTTGTCATGAAATATCTTATTTACTCCATCTATGGTGATTGATAATTTTGTAGGGTATAGTATTATAGTTTGGCAGCCATGCTCTTTTAGCATCTGTATAACTTCTGACCAAACCCTTCTAGCTTTCATCGTTTCCAGGTGTTATTCTGATGGGTCTGCCTTTATAGGTCAGTTGGCCCTTTTCTCTAGCAGCTCTTAAATTTTTTTCTTTGTTCTGTATGTTTTGTGGCTTGATTATTATGTGTGAGCAGACTTTTTTGGGGGGTCAAATATATTTGGTGTTCTGTAAACTTCTTATATCTTTATAGGCATTTCCTTCTTTAAGTTGGGAAAGTTTTCTATGATTTATTGAATACATTATCTGTGCCTTTGAGCTGGTATTCTTCTCCTTCTTCTATTCCTATTATTCTCAGGTTAGTTCTTTTCATGATGTCCCAAATTTCCTGAACATTTTCTGTTATGGCATTTTTGGTTTTAGATTTTCTTTGACTGATGTATCTATTTCCACTATTGAGTCTTCCACTCCTTGGATTCTGTTGGTTATGCTTGTGTCTGTAGTTCCACCTCTTTTCTTCAGATTTTCTATTTCCACCTTTGCCTCATTTTGTGTCTTTTTTTTTTTATTGCTTCTATTTCACTTTTTACTTCCTGAAATGATTCTTTCATTTTTTTTCTTTCCTTTTCTTGGTTTTGTTCCCAGGATTTGTTCTTCTCTTCCAATTTTTTGTTTGTATTTTCTTCCATTTCTTTAAGGGAATTTTCCACATCCTCTTTGAAGGCTTCAGTAATCTTCCTAAAGTTGTTTCTGCTGTTGTTTCCTCTTCATTGCTCTGTTCAGGTCTTGTAGTATTAGAACCATAGTTTCTTCTGGTGTTGCCTTGTTTTTCTTTATATTGCTGTATGTATTCTTGCACTGGTGTCTGCCCATGGCTTCAGTGGTTCACAATTATTCAGCTCCTAGTCAGTTGTGCCAAGAGGGATTGAGCATCTCCTGTCTGCTCTGAGCAAGGGGTCTGTTCGATCTTTGACACTGCTCTCCACCCTGCATTTCCAAGGCTTTCAGTCCATGTCTAATAATGCAGTTCACCCTTGAGATGGGGGCCAGTTGGGCAGGGCCTAGAGCCTTCTGCTGGTTTGAGTCTGAGATCAGACCCTTAGATGGGAGCAAGATCCCAGAGAGGAATTCACCAGATTGTGGCTCAGCAGGTGGGATCCACTCACCTTTGGCTCTGCTCTGGATGGGGATGGAGTTTCAAAGCCCTCAGTCCTTGTCTGATGACACAATTGGCCCTGGAGATGGGGCCCAGTCTGGCAGGGCCTAGGGCCTTCTTTGACTCTGCTCTGGATGCGGATGGAGTTTCAAAGCCCTCCTTGAGATCATTTTAAAAAGACTAATTATTCAACCACAGTAGCTCTTTAAAAATTAAAATATAAAGAGACCTTGAATAAGGATATACAGGGATGGAAAAAAAATTTAGAGGGAAAGATGAACACAAAGAAAATATATGTGTAGCAATCTTATTTGTATTTCCACCCTTGATAAGCCATGCTTATGATTCTTATCCTCTGTATAGTTATTGTTAACTCTTCCGCATTTTAAATTCTTTTTACTTTTTTTTTCTTGATAACTACAAAATAAAGAAGGAAAAAAAAAGAAAATAAAAAAATTGATGGAAAGAAAGGTAAAAAAAATTTTAAATATATAAAGTTCAATTTATATCTAGGCATAAAAGAAATAGTGGTAAAATAACAAATATAAAACTAAGATTTTCTGATTTTGAAACAAGTTGTATACATTGTTAGTAAAATTTAAGCATCTTGCAGAAACTGCTGCTACATGCTCCCATCACTTGGGAGAGTGAGCTGATTTTCAGGTGATTTCCTTGTGCGCTGTCTCTTCTTAATGTCTTTTAGCTATTTTTATCTTATTGACAAATGACATAGAATCAATTTGAGAAATAACTTAGGGACACAGTTTAGAATTATATGATATTATGGGGTGGGGTGAGCAAGGAGACTTGTGAGTTAACACCAATAGTCACATGAGTTTAGGAGGATGGCCTGGTATAGTGAGAAATGAGACAAAAAACAAGGGAGGCAATTATGGGGGTGCAATGTATGAAGGAGATGTAGAGTTTGAAGTATTGCTAATTTTCTCCAGGGTTTGACCTTTGGTATCGGGTTAGAGCAGATCGCACACACACAGAGATTATGTTTATCTGGATATTGATTGTTCTTTATAGAGGTCTGTAGACTTTGACATGGTTTACAGCAGTGAAACTGGCCTTTGTGGCCTCATAGACCTGTTTCAGAGGTTCTCAGTGTCTGCCCTGGAGACAGTCAGGACACCCACATCCTTATCTTCTAGTCTTCTTTTGTTTGTTATGTGAAAAAAATAAGGTGGGGCCTGTTTAATCTGGGAAAGTAAGTGCAAATTTTGAAAAACTGTATGGTTTGAAGTGCTAGGATTTTCTCCATAAATATTTAGGTTATGGTCATAAAAGCCATTTCAGCTTTTCAGAGCAATCATGTCTACTGGCATCTAAAACTCTCATCAGTAGTATTTGTAAATAAGCAATGATATAATGCCATCTTGATTTTTATAGCAGAACCTATGCCAGATGCACTTTCTTTTAAACATGAGTCAGACATTCTAGAACAAAGTGAGGGAAATTCCATTCATATTCATCTTCTATTTCTAAATTGCTTCCATAAAATCAAGATAACCATGTGATGTGTGCTCTCCTTTCTCTTGGTCTTTCCATGTCCATTGTTTCTCTAACTTGCCCTGGTGCTTTAAGAAGACATATTTACCTCCTCTGCCTACCAAAAATGCCTATAACTCAACTTAGACTACTAGCCTGAGAGAAATAGCTCGCCTTGCTTAGGGAGACAGTCTATTGGAACACTCAACTCATCATCCATCATTACTATTTTAGTTGTCTTGATTGACAACTAAACAGTCACTTAAGTGAAATACAATCTAAGTCTTACTTAACTGTGTTACCACTTTCTTATCTGGTAGTTATAGAATATGTATTGGATAACTGTATGAATTATTTGAGGATGAATACATGGGTGAGTTTTATTGTGACCTATCTCTAATCTTTAATGAAATAACATGGATTGTAAATTGGTAGGTAAATACACTTCACTTTCTTTTATGTAATGGCGGCTCTTTCTATCCTTATAGGATGTTTGCCTATGGCAGCGGAAATGCTGCTGGAAGCCAGTGGCAGATACCAAAGTTCCTGCATGCTTCTTCCCTAGGAACTGGGGTTATGAAGTCATCAATGCCCTTACAAATACAAGCACAGGTGAGCACTGCTCAAATATGGTCCCAGGAAATTGCTGTTTGTGGTCCAGCCAAGGTGGCTGCTAAATGAAAGCTAACATCATCTGTTCTTCTCATTCATTCACCTTAGGGTTGACTGCTCAGTTGGGAAAATTGCCATCCCCATCTCTTTTTGGAAATGATATTGATGATGCCATCTTCACAGCTGAATACCAGACATCCAATCGTTTTCATTTTAAGGTTAGTGAGGAATTTACCTCTGGATACAACTCTAGAGGTAGTGGTGTTTTACCCTCTTCCTTTGTAGTATGCAAAGGTGCATGGGCAGAGGTCTCCTTTCTGCAGGCATCTCTGGAGGAGATGGACAAGCATCTTTACTTAACTGGGCAGAACACACAAACTGGATAATTTCACTTCAGAACTCAAAATCAACAGAGCCAACATTCAGAAGCATTCTCATGGGACACTGCTTCAAAAGCACCTTTCTCCATGGATCTACAAGGAAGTAGTCTTACCCAGAATTGTATTCTATTTTTCTTCTCTCAGATCACTGCTCTCAATGAGATACGCTATGAAGTCCCTCATGAAAATGTCAACCTTATGAATGGGACTGCTGATGCGTCCATTCTGAGCTACTATGTAGAAGTCATCAATAAACCCTTCAGCATCCGCATAATACGGAAGAGCAACCAAAGAGTCTTGTGAGCACCACACTCCTTGTTCCTCTTTGAATACAGAATCCACATGTAACGCATTCTGATGTGCACAGAAAGATTAGTAAGACTTAGAAATGGTATTGAGCTTGAGAAAAATGTAAAATTACTTACCAGGCATAATCAAGAATGGAAAATTGTTATGACTGTAAAACAAAGAGTGTGAAAATATAATGAAACCACTTACTAAGTTTCATGTATACATTTATAGTAAGTATATGCACATGCTTATGGTTCTCACATATTGTAGACTAGGGAATTACGTTGTTTTGGGTTATCAAAGTGTCATTACCTCTGAATTTTACCATTAAATATAATCACAAATTGGTATAAAATATGAATATTAATGTCAAGAAAACCTGCACCCAAATCCTGGTCCTAACATGTTCCCAGTCATCTGTGTGCTATAAGGTAATATGCCTCACTTCGTTTACAAAGAGACCTGTGCTGGCAATACTCAGCGTCTGCAGTAGTATCCGGAAATGTACTTCTGTTTTTACTCTAGTCATAGGCCTGT
This sequence comes from Sigmodon hispidus, assembly GCA_004025045.1. Classification (NCBI taxonomy): domain Eukaryota; kingdom Metazoa; phylum Chordata; class Mammalia; order Rodentia; family Cricetidae; genus Sigmodon; species Sigmodon hispidus. The sequence continues at coordinate 7,777 of PVIH01011827.1, read as the reverse complement.
GATGATGGAATATCATCCTAAGATGCTCTCCTAAATTCAAAGAGCTGATGATACCATGAGAACACCTCTGGAGGCAGTGTGAAAACTGGTGCTAAAATCTGCAGTCACTATTATTCTCTGAATGCATGTGGAAAGGCAGACACAGATTTCTGAAGAGCCATAGTGCTCCTGTGACTCTTAACTCTCTCCCCATTGTCCAGGTTGGACACAGGAATTGGACCCCTCCAGTTTTCCCAGCAGTACCTGCAGCTGTCTTTTCGACTGCCCAGCTCCAATGTATATGGGCTAGGGGAACATGTACATCAGCAGTACCTCCACAACATGAGCTGGAACACCTGGCCCATCTTCACCAGGGATGCCACTCCCACGGAGGTGAGCTTCTACCTACCCTGACCCCAGTACATAGCTCACAGCCAAGAATGCTCATCCTTCATTCTCAAATAGGTGATAAAAATACAACGTCTTGTTTTGCCAAATTTATATTGTTTGGGGGAAAACTTGATCTTGAGTTTAATAGATTTTTAAGTTTGAAATACAAAAATTAAAAAAATACTTTCTTGGAAAATAGAATTTAATGATTATATAAGATAAATAAGATAATATTAGTAAACCACCAGACCTGTTGGTGCAAGCACATAATCACAGTTATTCAGGAGGCTGAGAAAGGAAGATTGCAACTTTTAAAGGCCACTCATGACTACAGAGCAAGTTCAAGACCACCCTGGGCTACTTAGTAAGACACTGTCTTAAAATTAAAACCAGGAAAAGGACTGAGGATGTTAGTAGGAGCAAGTTTGCATTTAAGTATATGTGTGGCTCTGGATTCAATACCATTATTACAAATAGAAGATGAGAAAATACTTTTACAAAAGTGGTTCATTCTTGCTTTAATAATAAGTATTAAAAGTAGAATATCAATTGAGGGCCCTTCTCAGAAGTGTTTGCAGATAGAACGTTACTCTTTAACTGTTCTTGTATTGCATGCCAGCATGTTTCAAGGACAGCAGTATTGGCTGTTTCTTTCATTTCATATAACATTTTGAGCTGTGTTATTACAGTACATTCTTTTTGAATTGTATTCTATTGGATACATACACCGTATTGTGTTTCTCCATTTATTGTGATAATTCCATTTTGGTACAGTAATTGATTAAATGTTGATCAACTATATTCATGAATTTTTGGTACTGTGAATCACATTTATTGATTTGTTTCTTTCTGGCTTATTAGAGACATCTTTGTTGTGTTGATGAAGCTGGCATGGGACTCATTAAGTAGCATGCGCTGTCCTGAAAGTCATTATCCTCTTACCTCGGTTCCCTAAGTACCAGAATTAAAGGTGTATCGCGTCGTACCTTTTAGGATCAACATTTTAAACACATAACTCTGTTGCTTCTGTTTTTCCTTTCTTGTTTTCAGGGGATGGTTAATCTGTATGGAGCACACACATTCTTCTTATGCCTTGAAGATACCAGTGGGGCTTCTTTTGGAGTTTTTCTGTTGAACAGCAATGCTATGGGTAGGAAGCATCTTGGTAGTAGATTTATATATATATATATATATATATATATATATATATATCTTTTTTATTTTTAAGAATCACCTTTATTGTGAGAACTTCATGTAACAATCATGTGTCGCATGCTTCTACTGAAACCAGAACCTGTTCAGAAATCCAGCTCAGGCTCAGAGACACTTGACTTAAACCTACTTCAGGGACATCCCTGATGGAATGTTCTCCTAATATTGTTTGGGTAGTAAGATCCAATGATGCATATACTCCAAAAATAACTTTAGACTCCAGCGTGTGTCATGCTGTCTGCCTGTAGAAAGAAAACTGTGCATTGTGTCTCATGGCCCCACTCTACAGTTACTTTCCTTCAATTTCTATTAGTGTGTGACAAGAAGCATTATTGATTTAAAAATATAACTCATGTCTCTACCTATAGATCTATCATATATTTATCTATCTATAACTCATATCTCTATCTATATAGTTCTATCTATCTATAACTCATATCTTTATCTATATAGATCTATCATCTATCTATATAAATCTATCATCTATCTATCTATCTATCTGTCAAATTTACCAATAAGTTTCTAAAATATTTTCTCATGGATTAAACAACTCATATACTGTATAAATTTACCATAATGTAGCTAGATAACAGTATTATTTTCTCTTTTTCTCATAAACAATATTAAACAAGACAAGATTTCACTTTTGAGAGGTGTCTTGTTCAAAATTTAAAATTTCAGATGAAATTAATGTATGTGATACATTTTCCCTTGAAAATGAAACATTTCACAACAACCCAAGCTATTCATGCTTCCAAGAGATGTGTATCTTCAGATTCTAATCACCCATTTTAATCCTTCCAGAGGCAACTCTTCAGCCTGCTCCTGCCATCACCTACCGCACAACTGGGGGCATTCTTGACTTTTACATCTTCCTGGGAAACACGCCAGAGCAAGTAGTTCAGGAGTACCTGGAAGTATGGGTCTGCCCTCCCCATTGTGGGGCTATTGTTATTTTCTCATATATTTGTTTAAGTTAACAAGAAGTAAGTTAAAGTTGTTATTGGGTATTATGGATACAAATGCTGAGCTTACAAGTATTTCATCATTTTTTCTTTTATGAATTGACTGGATGTTTTCTGCATTACTCTAGACAGAAAGCCTTGAGAAATGAAGGAATTTTAATTTTGCTTGCTAGCATGCCCATAGATCATCTCTTATTGTTCGTCTGGGTGTAAGCATTCCAAAGACCCGAGGCTACAAATCTACAAAATGTACTCAATTAACAAATAAATAAATAAGAAAGAAGGAACTACATGAAATGGGAGGAAACTTCAAATTAGGGGCAGAGCCTCTCAGAATAATGTGCACAGGGCTCTAGTCTTCCTAGAATGTTGGCTTGAGATACTCAGAAAATTTGAATACTTCAAGCACATATTACTATTTCACCTATAACATCCTTGATTCATAAGTCCTCACTCTTTTACCAGTGTCAAACACTACCATCTGCAGCTACATCAATCAGTTTTATGCCATTTGAGCTCTGTGAATCCAGGAATTCTGTTTCTATTGAGTCATTACATTCCCAGAGCCTATGGGAGACTTTATGTCACTGCACACTTCAACAGATTATTGAATAAATAAATACTACTGTTTTGCAGGGCCAGAGTTATAGCTCAGTGGTAGTTTTCATGTCTTCCATACATGAGATTCTGGTCTCTGTTTTTAGCACCACTCAACAACAAAGAAATCATCACCTATGATAATTAGTGTTAATGGTCAAGTTGACAGAACCTAGAATTATCTAGGAAATGGGCCCTTGAGAGTGTCTTAAAGAACTCTTTTGACTACATTAACTATATATCAAGACTTATCTTGACAGCAGATGACACTATTTCTTAGGTAGGAAGGAGAGAGCAAGGAAAGCATTAGAAAGCATCTCTCTCTCTCTCTCTCTCTCTCTCTCTCTCTCTCTCTCTCTCTCTCTCTCTCTCTCCTTCCCTCAATGCAATATGATCAGCAGCTTCAACTTTGACTTTCTTGCCATGATGTGCTGTAACTTGGACCAGAATAATCCCTTTCCTCTTAAGTTGCTTTTATTTGGGGCATTTTTTATTAGGGTATTTCATTACACCACAAAGAAAAGAAATCAAGACACCATTTTTCAACCAAATAGGACAATGACTATTTTCACCAGTCCTCATTTTTCTTTTAAATTTTACTGTTGGGAATTCAACCAATACTCTCTTCCATGCTAGGTAAACACTCTACCAACTGAGCTACATCTTCAGCATATTTCTTTTTCCTCTTTCTCAACCTTCCTAATGCTGTAACCCTGTAGTACAGTGCTTCATGTGGTGGTGATCTGCCTAACCTTAAAATTATATCATTGCTACTTCATAACTATAATTTTGCTGCTGCTATAAATTGTAATATAAATGTCTGCTATTCAGAATATCTGATATGTGACCCTCAAAGGAGTCTCAACACACAGGTTGAGAACCACTGCCATAGGATTACATTACTACTCCAGTGTATTCTGAAAATCCTGTGCTTTGCTGCTGCTGCTGCTGTTGGGACACATTTAATTACCTTAAGTGATGAGAGACATGAGCTTTGGAGTTTTGCAATAGGAGATTGCTTTTGTTTCTGACAAGACCTGAGGAGTTTACTAAAAACAAAAAGAAACAAATGATTCAGATGAGCTTGATGCTCCTGTGTTCATTAGTGTTGTTATGAACGCTTAGATGTTCTTTCCCAACTCTTCCCAGGTTGTTGGTCGGCCATTCCTGCCTTCTTACTGGAGCCTTGGTTTCCAGCTCAGCCGCAAGGATTATGGTGGCATCGATGGATTGAGACAGGTTGTAGATCGAAACCGTGATGCTGAGATCCCGTATGTAAGTTGATACTTCTTATCATGGTTTAGATACAATTTCATTTCTTTTCATTACATTCAATTTAGAAGAAAAAATAGGATGATAGATTGATAGAGGCATGTATAGCACCAGAAATTAATATACTAGATTATTCATATGCCCATGCAAAGGGCATAGTTCATAGAGCCAAAGGACTAGAATTTTATTTTTATCTTTTTACATCTCCATGCACCATTGGGTTAGTTAATTAACAGCTGGATATTGTGGTTTCTATCTTTAAAAAGTAAAAATGTTACACTTACTTCGAGGCAGGGATGAGAAATATTTTACGTGATGCACATAAAGCATCTAGCCTTGGGCATGAACACCACCAAACTTAGTTGTAATTTTATGAGTGACATCAACACATGGTAATGTGGTCAACAAGAGTTGAAGATGATAATTATGATTTCCAGTAAGCTATTTTCACAGCTGCCTTGCAAAACTCTGTCCACATTAACTCTGGAGCTCTGTGGTTGCAAAGCATTTATGACATTCAAAGTTCTCCTTAAATAAAAAGATAACTCCAAGTGTCTAATGTCTGATAAGCTTCTCACTTGGTCATTGAGGTTGTGAGAAGAATTTCCTCAGGACTAACTTCATTCAGTTCAAACATATGTACATGTGATTAGTATTTGGTGGAGAACTATATGACTAGAAATGACTTTGGCCTGATCTTAGAGAGTCCAAGAGGGCAGATACAGTAATCAAATTTTCTTAGGAGAAACATTGTCACCACATTGTTTGGTACTTAAGGGAAATTGGTAGCATTTAATTTTACTGTCTCCTTGTATATTGTCTGAAAACGCTCAATCCCAGGAAGAATCGGACCAATGTTTTACATGCCTATATTGTTTTAGAAACAATAAAGTTAGTCTTAGTCATGACTGACTCTCATTTATCACTGTTTTATGAATGAGTAAATGTAGGGTTCCACTTTTCCAGGATTGCATTAGTAATCAGAAGAGCCATTTTGTGCAAACCATTTTTATGACTCTTCTTAATGCTCTTTCTGGTCTGTTCTCATCTGCTTCTGCTGGTGCTACAGGAACAACTTAGCTCTTTTTTCCTGATTGGGAGTGCCCCTCTCTGTGGGTATGTGTAGCACCTATGACCTAAGTAACTACTAGGAATTAAAGCAGATGATACCACATTGGGAAAGAAGCCTCAAGTAGATGAAGAACATATGTGGAGCTTTCATATGATCATGAAGTATGTGGTAGGTTGAAAAACAAAGAATATTCAGAGTCAAGGGCCTATACCAAAGCCCCAGTCAGCCTTCACCTCCTTGTTTAAGTGACTGGGAAATAACCTTTCACCTCTTTATATTCCAGTCTCATCAAGAACAGCATCTTTTCCTCACATGTTGATATGCAAATACACAATGAACATGAGATAATTTGTCTAGTTAAAATCTCTATATCTCTGTCACTTACCATTATTGATCATTCTTCTAGCAGTTTAATAGAGAAAAAGAATCCTTTCTTCTTTTATGAACTTACAGTTTTTGACTTGATGTTTGATATCTAAAGTGTTTGTGGTAAAGTTTCTTCACATGTTCATTCAAAGATACATTTAATAAACACCTACTACATGCCCAGCATCCAAATACTTAAATTACAAAGACAAACAAGATACACACTTCCTATCCTACATTCCTCAAGGTACTTCATGACATTCTTCTTTCAGGATGGGGTCACATGACTTCAGTCTGAGAGCAGATGCATCTTTCATGGGTTTTTACTTATTTCTAGGAGCCAGCCAGGCTCAGGAATCCCAGGACTATGAAGTTATAATTTTTAATAGCTAGAAAGTAGAGTTATGAACCTTCCAGTCAGCAAGGTGATTATTTCCTAGGTTCTAACTGCCCAGAGCTGTCTTTCAGGATGTGCAATTCTCAGACATAGACTACATGAATGGAAGCAAAGATTTCACTATTGATGAAAAGGCTTACCCTAAGCTCGCAGATTTTGCTATGGACCTGCATGACAAGGGACAGAAATATGTAATTATTCTGGTATGTCCAAACACTTAGTGTGATACCTCACTTTTGCTTTCAAGTTTTAAAACACACCCAAATGATGTTTATACCCCCATTTATTCATTAGAACCCTGGCATCTTTAAGGACCCTAACTACATGGCCTACAGGAATGGAAGTCGGAGCAGAGTATGGATTATGAGCTCCAGTGGCTTTGCTGTTGGGGAGGTAATGTCTCAAGAAATTCAGAATAAATCATAGTTTGGGCAGAGGTTGTTCTTATTTATATGAAAATAAGTGCAAGGCAAGTTGCAAAATTGATATTTTTATGGCTTTAGTAGTTATATTCTATTTTAAATTAATAGTTGTGATAATAAAGTTACTAAATTTTTAAGAGTTATAAAATGCTAGCCCCTCCCCAAAAAAGCTAGCCCCAGATTTCCTAATATTCAAGATAATAGAAAATAAATATGCCATTAGTGGAGAATTTCTCAAAGTCTGTGTTTCTCTTCCCTGAGATGTTCAATTTGACTTCAGTAATGTAGCAAGATACTCATGATGAATGTGGAATAGTGTTCAGACAGTACATTTCTTAATTTGCACAAAACTCATAGCTAAAGCCCAGGCTAGACTCTGTGGTATCAGCTTCAGGAACTGAGATAAATGATTGAAGAGCTGATTATCAGAACGAAAAAATATTTGTAAAACTATGTACTGTCAGACGATTCACATAGCTAATCTTTTATTCCAGTCATACACAAAATTAACCCAGATGACTGAATTGTGTGATTTTTTATAAAAATTGCTACTTAATCTCAGAAATCTGTGTCATTATGTAGCATAGCTCCTGAATTCACAAAAGTATTTTTTTGGGTATTTGTAAATACTCTGTCCTCCACTCAGCTCACCTTGTCCTCACTGACTTAATTCATTTTAACTACTTTTCCTTTTCATTGCTCTTAATTTTCCATGATGTTATACGAAGTTCAGCATTATCCCACACAAGCCTTTGCCTTCATTGTTAGAAACGTAGCTGTGAAACACCAGGTAGACTCATTTTCATGTATTAGTAGAAACCAGAGGCCACAGTCAAATAAAAATTGTGGTTATCTAAAAATTATCTCCTTTGAATGAGCCATTTTAGTAGTGTGGGGTATTTGAATGGGCTACAATACATTTTTATAATTAAGACAATTAATTAAATGACTGATTTAATTGACTACTGAATACGAAGCATCACTTACTGTAAGGCCTTGGCAGAGATAATAGTAGCAGAGGCTAAAGGAAAAGATTTAGCAAAAAAAAAAAAAAAAAAAAAAAAAAAAAAAAAAAAAAAAAAAAAAAAAAAAAAAAATAGAATAA